>JAPKLX010000005.1:3241279-3340575 GCA_026898415.1 Leonotis leonurus
AGTGGCTACATCAAAGCCAAAACTTCGTCCTTAGACGAAGTGGCAAAACCAAAACTTCGTCTTTAGACGAAGTGGCTACTTAGGCTTTAACTTCGTCCTTAGACGAAGTAGCCACTTGACAGCCTTAAACTTCGTCCTTAGACGAAGTGGCTACTCGTACTTCGACCTCGTCTGCAGAAGGAAGATCGGCAATCACATCGACCTCGTCAAGATCTTCACCTCGTCGATGATCTTCTTTTGGGGGGAGATGTGATAGGATAGAGCCCAGCAGCTAGGCCCAAAAGCCCAGAAGCCCAGTTACTGCGGCCCACTTGGTGTAAACCGCCTCTATGTTATCTATAAATAGCTAGATTAAAGGGGCATTGGGGGGGACTGAAATTTCTACTTTCAAGCTCTCAAGCATTCATAATAAGAAAGCTCTCTTCTCCCCGTGGACGTAGATCTATTTAAAAGATCGAACCACGTAAATCTTGTGTTATTATTTTCTACTCATCGTACAACTTACCTCGAAAAATTTAAGATCGATCATCTTCCTTTGCCCTCTCAAACACATTCGGCGCTTTCACATTTTTCCCTGCCCACTGATCGATCGCCGATTTTCGAAGTGAGGTCCTCAAGATGGTTAGACAGTAAACGAGACGAGGTTTACGTGGTTCAATCTTTAAAGAGATCTACGTCCACGGGAGAGCTCCTTTTGTTTATAATTAGAGAACTGAAATATCGATTTTACAGAGTGATCGATCCCCCTTTAATCTAAGCTTTAACCTCTATTTATAGATAACATAGGCGGTTTATGGCTATTTATAGTAAGTGGGCCGTGCTATTGGGCCGGCCGAGCTGCTCTTGATGGGCCGAGGTGTTGGGCCGCCGAGCTGCTTCTGATGGGCCGAGGTGTTGGGCCGCCGAGCTGCTTCTGATGGGCCATATCCTATCACCCACCATCCGTACAATCTCAGAAGGAAAGAAAAAAACAAAAGAACAAATCTTTCATACTATGCACACAATAAACTGCAAATCCCTTTTAACTTAGAATAATACCCGCAAAAGGGTTGGTTCCATTGAGCTAAATTTCTGAAGAGGAATCCTCGACATGGTTCTGCGACCGTCACATAAAATATTGAAATTGATTGCATAAAGAACAAGAAATTAAGAAGTAGTACCTGATGGTGAGTTTGATGATTTGGAATCAGACATGAAATGATTATCATCAGACTTCCTTTTCCTGATGGTTTCGTTTTTTTGTGAAGATCCGGGGATTGATACTTGATAGATGGAATACAACTGATTTTCTTACCAATATATGTAGCTAGTATTATGGAATCGTGAGAGAATAATAAATCAGAGATATTCGTGATTGGAAAAACAGCTTTTCGCTTCTTTTGTGATCTATATAATATATTAAACAACTACATATTAAAGCTCTTTTCTTAATTTAAGATTGATACGGCAAAATCACAATTTTTTGAATGTAAATTTAATTTATATGTAATATTTAAATTAATGATTTCATAAACTAAATATATTACATATGGTAATTTTATTAATATGGTTTAATTATGTTTTATATAGTAACAAATCATTATTGTAATCTTATTTAATTAATTATTCAGTCAACATCGCAATAAATATAATTTAATAATTTAGAAAGAATCTATAATATTTATAATTAGATATATAATTTAATTTTTATTTAATAATTATTTTATTAATATTTTATTAAAAAATTCAATGAAATAAAATATACTATAATATTTCTATCCACTGATACATATAACTCATCAAATAAAATCTAAAATATTCATCAATTCATATAATTCAATAAATAAAATATATAGTATTTTTTTTTAAAAAAATTCATTAATATTAAATTTCTTACCGATTAAAATTTTAAATTCACAGTTTAATTTTATTGAAAATTTTAATTTATGCAATTGTTAAATTTGTCAAATAATTGTTCGTATTTATCTTAAATCTCAACTTTATTCACTATCGTTTTTAATATTTACTAAAAATTTTACTAATATTAAATTGACTATGAGTTTAAAAAATTAACATAGATTTTTTTATTGAAAATTTTAATTTACTCGATAATTAAATTATAAAATAAATGGTTAATTAATTGAAATTTTCCAGTTTAATATTAAATTATAATTTAATTTAAAGAATTAGTTGACAAATTATATGTAGTAGAATTTTGCATGTTAAAAATTTATATTTAATTTTTAACACTCATGTTACGTGAGTGATATTGATTCATGAGTAAATAAAATTTATAATAATTATTTTCATATCATTTTTATTTCATAATTTATTAGTTTCATATCTATTTTGTAGACATTAAATCAGTATAATAATAATATAAAGTCTTAATGAAGTACTGATATTGGGCTCAAAATATTCCATCATTTTCAAAAACATATTTTGGAAATAACTCAACGAATCGTCGACTCCTGAGTCGGTCCCATCAATTTCTATTTGAAATTTGAAATTGATTAATAATTGATAAATTTTTGAAGTAATTAAAATTAAGATCTGGTACCTGTTATTCAAAAAGTGCATTTTTTTGGTTTCGGCTCGGATATAGGCTTGTTAATGAGCGGGTGAATCGGAACTGGATCTGAAACCGGTCAAAATCTATGGATATTCTTCCGACCCGGAACCATTCTTTATTTAATTAACGGTCTGGATCCGTCATTTAACGGTCCGATTCTTTACCGTAACCTTTTTAACGGTTTTAGTTTAGATTTTACCCACCCATTGACAAGCCAAGTCCGGTGGTAAATGACTCATTAGCTGTTAAATTTTGAAACTTCTTGACTCAAATATTGAATGAAGTCACATTTATAAATGTTTGTCATAGTGGGTGACATTACGGTTAACAAAAGAGAATGATAAAGTAAGAATAATTATGGAAAGAATATTAATAAGTGCATTGGATCATTTGTTGATTTTAATTATTCTCAGCAAGTCTAATATGAAAATGTTTGGTTAGGGAGATTAATCAGTTTGAGATTTAATCATGTCAATGAAGTTGCTAATATAATTGTATTTTTGGACTGGTGTTGTTGTTCGCCAAAGTTAGAGTTATGGTGCTGCGCTGAGAAGGGAATTGGGATGAGAGATTATTAAGGGTAAGAAAAGGAAGAGAGCAGCAATGTTCCATTGAGAGAGGAGAATTAAAAGATGGGGAAAATGTAGAATTTGATTCTGCAGAAATGAGAGTGAGAGAGAAAGATAATAAATGAAGATGGGGGAGGAACTGAGTTTACTTTACGCTATGGCTTCTAGGTTAGGAGGTTTGGAGAGTTTTTTTTCCTTCTTTTAAATAAATAATTTAATTAGTGGACTTTGATATTAATTCTAGAATGGGCCAACTATATACCATCTTAATTAGTTACTTGGATCTATTACCATTTATTACTGGACTTCTATTATACTAGACTTGTAAACTTTAATATCACTAATGTTAATGGGTTAAGTGTGTTATATGTTAATTAGATAGTTGGGCCTTTTAGTATTTATTTTAGCATTTCACCATTTATGAATTAATAATCTTATTAAAACTAAATTTAAAATTAAATAATTAAATTAATGTTATGCTTGTCTCATTCAAATGGTTGAGTTATAAGTTTAGTTTATTAAATCAGTAGTAAGATTTAAATTTTTTTTTAATTAGAATATATATATATATGTGACATAATTAACAATTATGTAAGTTCATTTATAGAATCTTATTAATGCATTTTAATTATATGACTACTAGGTGCGGCGCGACTAAGACGTTGACAAGATTTTAATTTTTCGATTTTCAGTTCAAGATTAAGGTGTGGTGATCTAATTCAGTTATGCAGTTGGTTATTGTTGTCCATTTTAATATTATGTGTTTAGTCGTATGTGTGATTATGAAAATCAGTTGGTGATGAATAGGGCCGTTTTAAAACTGTCTCATTTTGCTCTCACTTCAGTTATTGCGTAATATTTATGTTATGTCGCCAGGATCCCGTAAATAGGGTTCAGGACGTCACAGTCCTTGGTAAGCCACAGTGCGAATCAGTTATGCTATGTCATGGTACCATATGTGCTTACCGTTTTATTAACTTGGACAATGTTAGCATAAGGTCTCACACTGAGTATACTTTATGTATGCTCATGCCCCACTTTAACATTTTTAGGTACTTGAGTTCGGAGATGCGTGGCTTGTCGAATGACGTATCAATTATTGTACATTATGTTACCACATGCTACTCAGTACTTATTTTGGAAATGTTATAAAACGTTGACTTATAGTTTTTTGTCGGATTGTATATTACGAAATCTGGATCATGAATTTTTGGTATCATGATATAGATGTATAATGAAAGTTTTGCTATGTTGGTTTAGTTTCAAATGTGTTATGTTTTTAGGTTGTACATATTATATATACATACACACATATATATATATGTATATATATTATAAAGAGTTTTCCGCATTTAAAAGGTTTTGACAAAAGATCTAGTTTATTTATTTATTATTAGAGTTAGGGTGTTTTACTAACTATTCTATTACAGAAGTATAATAGAATAAAATATTGATGTACAAAATGTGGGAAAAGTTGAAGTTGAGTCGAGGAAAGATTCCTCTTTCCGCAAGATAAATTACGCCCCAGTAGTGCTCTTAGTGTGGCGTGATGTCTCCAAAGATAAAATGGTTTTACGTCTCGGTGGTGGCAGCACCGCGAACCAACGAGCTCTGGCGAACTGGAAAAGGTTGAGAAAAAAACTTTCTTCTAAGATGCTTGAAAAAAAAGAATGTAGCAATATGCTTGTTTGTGATTGCTTGTGGGTTTCTTGCACGTATGTGAGATGCATGACCAACACCTATGTATAAGCCAAATCCACTCAAGAGGAGTTACATGAATTAATTGTAATTAATGTCCATTCATGGCAATTAATTCTCATTAAGTCACTGAACGTTACAAGAGTTACAAAATTTAGTCCACCTAATATGGACATACATTTGTCCACATTTATCATAAGCTTGTTGATAAAGAGATTAATATCAAAGATCGATCACAAGATCGATATCACAGGTCGATATCAAAACGTCCAAGCTAGCTCTATAAAATCAAGTTGGACAGACCACTATCATAAATTGTTAGGATAGGTCGTTGGACAGATCGTTGGACAGGACATCTGGGACATGCCATGACATAGGTCGTGGCACAGGCCATGTCACAGGCCAGCATGCCATCTGGGAGCAAACCTGCTCAGGCCAGCAGGCCAACATGGAGCAATCTGCCCAGTCCAGGCCAGGTCAGCAGACCAACATAGAGTGATCTGCCTAGGCCAGACCACTAGCAGGGAGTGATCTGCTAGGTCAGGCCACCAGTAGGGAGTGATCTACCCAGGCCAGGTCAGACCACCAGGCAGCAGGCCACCTGGTGCCAGATCAGGCCAGACCTGGTAGCAGGCCAGCCCAGCCCAAACTAACTGGCCACCAGGCCACCTGGTACCAGATCAGGTAGCAGGCCAGCCCAAGCCAGGCCACCTGGTACCAGGCCAGGTAGCAGGCCACCTGTCCACTAAGCCACTAGCAGGCCACTAGTCCACTTGTCCACGAGATCACTAGCAAAAATTAGGTCCGACCTAGCAGGCTGTCGCGCGCGAGACTGGTCTTTAGCCCAACTAGTCACTCCATAAGTTTTCTTAACCTCCTTATATCTTTATATACATGATGAATGTTGGTTTTATAACCAATGTGGGACAAGAGTTTCTCTCCATATTTAGTCCCAAAAAACATAACTCCATACTTTAAGTGACTCACTTTAAACCTTTATTTTTCACTCACCAGGAATCGGTTTAGAGAAAATAAATATATCACGATCGTCTACGCAAAACGTAGATCGACCCTAAGTTATTTAATTTCCTTAAAATTAAATGTTACGTCACTTAAAATTTGGTCAAACTTAATTGACCACAATACATATATATATAAATGATTCCTACAATCCCCCACATGAGTGGAAATAACCCAAATGCAGATCGTGAACACATATCCACTTGTAGAAAGCGAATCTTTTGTGTCCGAGATCCAATTTGCATCACAATACCCTTCAAGTACCGAGGGTATCTACTAAATTTTAGCCCATGATATTGAGTATACTTTAGATATCTCAATACTCTCACAAGAGCTTTCCAATGCTCCTTGCTTGGATTGCTCGTGTAGCGATTCAGTTTGTTCGCGGCACATGCTATGTCAGGTCGAGTGCAGTTAGTTAGATACATCAAGCACCCAATCACTCTTACATAGTCTTCTTGTGCTACCGACTCACCTCGATTTTTGCTTAAGTGAACATTGAGTTCTAAGGGAGTTTTAATAGGTATGTTATCGTACGCATTAAACCTTTTTAGCACTTTCTCAACATAATGAGTTTGTGACAAGCTGATCTCATCTGATCTTCTTAGAATCTTAATTTCAAGTATCACATCAGCTACCCCATATACTTCATGTCAAAATTTATTTTCAACATGAACCTAGTATCGTTAATCACTCGGATGTTACTACCCATGATTAACATGTCGTCTACATAGAGACACACTATAACATATTTGTTGTTAGTGCTACTCTTAATTTAAACACATTTATTACACTCATTTATTTTGAAACCATTTGACATCACGTCGTCAAATTTCAAGTGCCATTGTAACGGCGCTTGTTTCAATCCATATAGAGACTTCACTAATTTGCATACCTTTCTTTCTTGGCCAGGTACTACAAACCCTTCAGTTTGCTCCATATAAATTTCTTTCTCAAGATCACCATTCAAGAACGCAGTTTTAATATCCATTTGGTGAATCTCGAGATTGTGCAGAGCAACAATAGCGAGAAACACTCTAATAGAAGTAATCCTCATTACCGGTGAATAGGTATCGAAAAAATCATACCCATCTCTTTGTTTAAAGCCTTTGACTACTAACAGAGCCTTATATTTATCAATTGACTCATCGGCTTTAAACTTTCTTTTAAGGATCCACTTGGATCCTAAGAGCTTACAACCTTCAGGTAAATCAACCAACACACAAGTGCACTTTTGCATAGCACAAGACTGCGTGAATAGTAAATTGTGAAAAATGAGTTATTACTATAAGAACTAGTATTTTTACTCGTGCAATTGCACGGGAAATTATTTTGGTAGTATATTTTGTATTATTTTAAAATATAGATAAATTTTATAACGTTTAACGAAATCATACAATCCAAACAAAAATAACCTTATTATGTATGATAAGTATCAGACATACATATTTATATTTTTAAGATTGTAAATATGTTGTTATATATTAGTCCCTCTTTTTATCGTAACAAATACATAAAAAAAAATTTGCTTATTATATACTCCCTCTGGCCCATTAATTATGACTCATTTTTCATTTTGGAACGTCCCATTAATAATGACTTATTGGGTAAACATTTGGAAATGTGATGTTTCTTATTTTTTGTGTAATAGACAACTATTAAGCATTTCTTCGCAGTTGTATAAAAAGTAAATGAATCATTATTAGTTGGACAGAGAGAGTATTATTTTATTTGATGATTGCTTAATTAATATAGTGTCATATTTTCTAATTTTAAGTTGCAACTCGGCTTGAAATGATTTAATTTAGTTTTTAACACATGTGAAATATATTTATTATGTACATTTTATTAAATTATTAATTTTATTTATTTAATACGCATTTGTAATTGAGATGACACGAAAAATCAAATTAAAATAGGTAAATTACATTACACACTTCAAAAAATCAAGTTTAACATTAAGAATTAACTAATATTATGCTATAATAATAATATAAGAACTCCATAATTAAAGATAATCAAATTCAAATACATGATATACGCTCATACTGTCAAATATGTTTCTTATTTACATTTTATTAAGTTGCTAATTTGATTTATTTAATACAAAGATGTAACTTTGATAACAAAAAAATTCAAATAAAAATTAGAAAATATAACTAAATCAAATAAAAATTGGAAAAAGTTCATAATTTCTCTCTTTAATTTATTGTTAATTTATTAATAAATAAATAAATTTATATTTAGTTATTTAAAATAAAAATATACTACATATTTCTAATTCTATTTTTTTCTTTAATTTCATTTATAAAATTATATTTTTTATTTTATTAATTATAGTTTTATAAATATATAAAAATTATTTTAAGACTATTCATTTCCAGACCCCACTTTCTACTTGTCCTTCCTTTAATTAAGTAATTTGTATAGGGTTATATAGTGTATTACCCGTGTGTAATATTATTGATAATTACATCTTTAAAATGAGTTTAAAATTTAAATATAATTCAATATGTAAGCAATGCATTAAATTGAAGTGAAATTTTATATATACATATCTTAATTTTAATACTTCATCTAAATTAGTTATAGCTAATTTCTCGTATTATTCTCATTTTACATAAAATAAGATTTTATTATACGTCTCAATCAATAATTACTCAATTTTTAATGAATATATGAAATTGGTAAGAAATGTTCACCTAATTAAGGCATAAATTAATGTATTGATCCTCACATAAAGTAATAACTAGGTATTGCACCCGTGCTATGCACGAGATTATTTATTTATAAATAATTTATGCATAGAGATATTTAAAGAAATTAAAAATATTGTAATTCGATTTTATTTGGTGCATAGTTTTAGAACCGTAATCGGTAGTCATATTCTCAATTGTGACTATGTTGAGGACAATTCGGTTACAGTTTCAAAATTTGAGAACCGTGATTAATGATTTGAAACAATAATTTTGATTTATTTTACCTTATTCAATTTATTTCTTATTTTATAAAGGGTCATTTTTATTAATTCATAACAACACATTAAAATTAACAAATAAAAGAAAATTACATAACTATTTAAACATATGTTTATATTGATAACAAAAAAATTCATAATATATATTTAAAGTCATTATTATTTGTAGTTAGACTTTTTAGTGAAATTCTAATTTTGTTATGTAATATAAACATTTGACATGATTTTATGTTACAACGAATTAATAATTTGAAGCCAACTACAAAGTTATCATTTAAAATTGATTTTCAATTTTAGTACAAATTCGTATAAAAGTTATTGTTTTAATTTTGATCAAATTAGTTATCACAACACATACAACATTGTTATATATTTTTCATATATCACAAATATATTAATAATTATATATTAATTAATTTTAATAATATATGTATTTTAATTTTATATGATATATGAATTAGTAAAATAAATTAATTTTTCATAATTAATATTTATATAAAAAATTACATAATAACAAAATATTAAATATCAATAGTATAAAATAAATATAAATAAAAAATATAAATATAAATATACATGTTTTATATAGAAACATTTCATATAACCAAATTACATTTATGAGAATATATATACATATATATAAATATTTTTAATTTATTAACTTATTATAACTTTTATATATTAAATTTATTTTATTTTATATCAAATTAATTCTCTTTAATTAATAAAGTTGAAATTATTTAATTCAATATATTTAATATGTATATATAACTTGTACTGTGTAAATTAATAGAGCTCCAAAATGGAAAGACCATTTGTATTCCATTCTACGTTTTACTATTAAATTTAGCATTTAATTAATATTTATAATAATACATTAAAATTAATATTTTTTGAAAAATTATATTGACTTCTGTCCCACTTATTTAAATTCATTTACTTTTGACACTGATGCCAATATTTAGTTGTAACAGTTTTTGAAGAACATGGTTCGTACTTTAAAATTTGCTAAATAAAGAAAACGTGTCTAAATAAGTGAGACAACTCAAAAATGAAACTATTTCTAAATAAGTGGGACAAAGTCAATATATGTTAGTGTTGAAGTTATCAATTATACAAATTGATTATAATTATTAGTATTAAATATTAAAAACAATTATATACCCTTACATAAAAGATTAAACTTAGATATATGAAAATAAAATTAGGAAAACATATTAGATAACACTGAAATTTTATAGTAAAAATAGATTGGGACACTATATCTAATTCGTCATTCCTGCATAGTATTAAAACATATTATAAAGAGTATTTACTTTCATAATTAGGAACATTATATATATATATATTATATGTATAAGAATATGTATATATATAATTATTTTCAATTTATTAATGTATTATAATTTTTTATATTAAATTTATATTTTATATAACATATATCAAATTAAAGGTATTGTCGAGATCTTTAATTTAATATGCATAATATTGCAAATATTTTTACGAACAAAATAAAATAATTTTAGGAGAAAAGTATTATAGGAGAGAGAAAATAAATCATAAAGTTTGTACATGTATTTTATGAATTGTTTAATGTTCAACTTATCTTTCTCCTCTATTGGCTCATAGGTTAGTGTTTGTGATGAAAAGTATCGAGTTCAAATCCTAATAATGTTAAATTTTTAATTTAATAGTTATAGTATTATCTTTGCCATTGAAATTGAAATTATTTACAAAATTGCCATTGAATTGAAATCAATTGATTTGCGATTGATGTTAGCTGTTTTATATATATATAGATTATTCTTAGAGAGTTTATTAGTTTTGTAGATTTTGTTTAGTTTAATAATGATTAGATATTTTAAAAAATATGAATATGTAATAAGTTACAAATAAGATGATATTAATCATATATATACACGTCTAAAAAAATCTTTCCGCATGCATGTATGCTTATATAACCGCGATTGATTAACATTCCACATGAAAATACTTTTTAAACATTTTTTTGTAACTATTAATTCTTAATTGATATTTTAAATGATGTATTAAAATTAAAACATATATAAACAATATTTTCCGCATGAATGTATGCTTACAGGAGCACGGTTTATTGACATTTTTTTGGACAAATATTATTTTTTCGTTACAGAGAAACAGTTCAATTTTCATAAAAAATTAATAGTGATAGATTAAAATTTAATTACTATAATTTATAAGCATTACACTTACTTGTAACCTTTAAGAACTAATTTCATAAAAAAGACTTAATAATTTGCATATCTGCATTGCCGCTAATTTATGGGAGAAATAAAGTGGCATAATGAGATTAAAAGATTGGGAATTCAGTAAGTTTATGTAAGCGATGATGATGGGTACGTTACATCTTAAATGATTTTATTATATTTAATTTTATTAAACATGGAAAAGTTGGAATGTGTAATTGCAGTTTGTAAATTGCATTAAAACAAAGACAAGTTTTAAAGCGCTTAAGAAAAAGAGTAAAATAATTGGAAAATGAGATTTGCAATTTTATAGTAGAAGTACTATATATTATTTCAAAATCAATTTGAGAAAATAATTGATAAATTATAATTAAATTTGAAATATTTTCAAGGTAAAGGTTGGTAGCCTGTTTTTTTTTTTTTTTTTTTTGTGAAAATCGATATTGTGATATAAAATTATGGAATATATAATAACAAATTATATATTACCACTTATTTTTATTGATCGAAAATAAATGTCTTGTAGAAAAATAAAAACTTGCAAAAGCAAAATGAATTATTGAAAATATTAATAAGCATAATAATTAAGATAAAACATAAATATGAAACGAAAGCACGATAAACTAAATACACTCAAAACAAAATGATAAGTTCGAAAAGAAATGGCAAATGATTTTGCTTTTATATATATATAGATATATAGATTTGTTGTAGTGAATGAACAAAAATGATAAGGATCCAATTATATGTGTAATGAGTATTAATAAGTGGAAATTGCACCATTTGCTTTGTTGATTTTCATGTTTCTCTCCAAACACTCTCCAAACATACGAATGGTAATTTCATACCCACCTAAATAAAGTTTTCTTAAATCGCATGCCGAATTTGATGATGGCACTACCTCTATTTGATCTTCATTCAAACTTATGTTTTTGGTGTGTTGCAGATCTTTACATCTTCTAAATTGTTCCCAAACTTCAACGAATTTGATGGGCTGCTGTTTATACAATTCATTTTCATTCATTTTCTCTTCACTTTTTACTCAAATGCATTTTATTTTTTCATAAAACAAACTATGACTCGAAAGATACGAATATTTACAATTTCAAAACATATTGATAAATGATTGGTCTTTTCTTCAAGGCATATTGATACACATGCTTTATATAAATGTCACAATGCTGTACTAAAACAAACGCAACATTTATCTTGAAAAAGGGAAAGGTATAGCTTTATTTAAGAAGAAATGTATGACACATTGTATCAAGTATTATGTTGATGATGAAGCCAAATAAGAGGAACTCGTATCTTAATTACTCCAATCAAATTCGGCTCGAAGATATTTATGAAGTTGAAGTAGAATTTTTAATATTTGCACGCTGCTCATGACTTTAAAACATGGATCTCAAATCGTATACTTATCTGAATTTATAGAGATTGTCAAGTTGGTGCAAAATTTATAGAGATTGTCAACATGGATCGGGCGCCTTGTTGTTTTGTTAGGATGTTGTAGATTTTTTGTCTACAATGTTTTAATACCCATAATACTCTCTAACTTCTTTCATTTTCCATTAATAAATTTTTTTCTCGTCAAAAAAGAGGAATTTTCAAAAGCAATGTAAAGCAGATTTCACATAGCAAATGTTTTGATTAAGTTCATGTTTTTGTCAAAATATTTGGTGAAAGAGATTGTTTTGAATTTGTTTGCAAAGTAATCTATGTTACAGAGTTCTTTCTCCTCATAGGTTCACATATGAATATGAATATCGTAGTCTTTAGCCACAGATTGATTACCCTGAGGATGGCGCATATGTAGTCAAGCAGATGTTCCCATCAAATTTAAATGCGTGCAGTACAATAAAGAGTGGAAAAAGAAGGAAAGTGTTGCTCCAAAATATATATATATATTGTTTCTTTTAGAATTGGCATAATAATTATTATGGAAGAGACTTTTATCCGACTTGTTCTTTGGTTCCCTATTAAGATTCCGTTTCAACATGCTATCTAGAAGTAGAACAGGTATAAAAAATAAGGGGTGCAATGGTATTTGCAAAATTTTGAGTAGTCAAGTACGTTTTGATATTTTGCAAAATGTGTTGAATAATTTTGGTCTTGATATAGATATAGATAATGTGGGTGGGCAATGATATGATAATGGATCAAATATGAAAGAAAAAAAATCAAGGGTGCAAAAAAATCTATTAGATATAAATCCTAGAACTTTTTATATTCATTGTGGTAAAACTAGAGACTTTTTTTTTGGAATCAAGAATATCTATTTTTCGTATTAGAACATTTGAAACAATCTTTTTTAGAACATTTTGCAATTCATCTAGTTTTGCACCAATTCCACAAAACTTTTTGCGTATTTGATTTTATATTTTGTAAGACATTGTCGTAATATATTATTATTTTTAAATTATATTTTAATAAAATTTAAAAGCCTAATTTTATAATTAGCACGGAACCTCGATTTTGATTGAGTCGGGTCTGGCTAGAGGAAATAATACATGATATGAATCTCGGGTGACTGATTTTTTATTACAATTAGAGAAAATCAAATTTAGTAGAAACACTATTTGATGTAACTGTCACACATTTGGAGCATCTCGGCGCAAGAGCATGCCAGGGAACTTGAGCTCGGGTTGGAGCCAGGCATTACTGCATTAGGGAGTTCTGAAATTTGGAGACGAGGCTTTGAAACGAGAGTCTCGACTCGCACTAGGGAGTTCATTGAAAGTCCGCATTGGGGACGCTGTAGGGCTCCCACCCCTTATATTTTATTTTTGTATGCATAAATTTTATTTTTGTATGCATAAATTTTATTTTTTATTTTCTAATTGTTTACGTAATTTTTTTCTTCAAAATCTCATTTTACATCTCATTTCATATTCCCATCTATTCTTCCACATCTATCATCTTAAAATACTCATTTTCTTCTGTTTGTAATAAACGTGCTCATGATTTGCATGTCATCTGTTAAGGTGATATGTCAGGTCTTAATTAGTCTGGAGTTAGGGGGAGTTAGGGGTGAGGGTCAGACCTGAATCGAACCGGACCAATCATGAACCGATTCAGACCCAGCTTTCAAGTTCGGTTCAATTCCAAAAAACATAAATTAATTCATATTTTTTTCATATTATATATACTATTTTAAATATTCACCAAGAATATAAAAAAAGTTACTCCATCCGCCCACGAAATATCTTTCCGGTTTGACCGGACACGAGTTTTAATAAATTGTTTGACTTTAGTAGATAGTGTGTAAAGTGTATTGAGTGTTGTGTAGTTAGTGGAGAATGATGTTACTTTATTGATGATGTGTAAAGTGTATTGAGTAACTAGTGAGTGGAGTAAGGGACTCACATTAATGATGACATATATTGAGTAGTGTGTAGTTAGTGGAAAATGAGGGCTACATTATTGATGATGTGTTGAGTAGTGAGTGGAGTAAAGAGTTGTCAAAAATAGAAAGTTAAATGGGAAGCTAGTTCATGGACGAACCGATAAGGAAATATGGAAAACTATTTCATGGACGGAGGGAGTACAGATTGAACATGTCATAGTATAAATATTCTTAATTCACAACAAAAACATAAACAAAAAATCAATTCCCGACATAATAATTCATTAATTCAACCACAAGTTCATTAATAAAAATAAATGTGAAAAATATTATATATTATTATATATGCTTCTTATTAATTCCATACAAAGATATATAAAATATTATATATATTTTTTATTAATAAAAATAAAAATATATATATTATTTGTATGGGTCGATTTCGGGTCCAACAGGTTCGAACGATATTGACATGGACTGACCCATTAGTTCACTGGTCCTAATAAAGACTCAACCCGAATCTGGACCGACCCCATCGATTTAACGAGCCTGGTTCGGATTTGCACACTCCTATTTGGAGTTATTACAAGTTAAGGTAGAGATTTGTTGTAGTGTCTTGAAATCATCCACCATGTTAAAGACAATTAGGACGAGCAAACACGTTATCTGGGATAGGTTAATGTTCAACAGACCATCCGAGTTACTAGATCACTGTTCATTTAAGTCTAGAGCAGATTGATATTTATCTATTGTTCACGTGTTATTTTTAAAGTACATACAACTTATAATAGGGAGTAAAGTTTTAAATTTTCTTTTAAAAATAAATATTCAGTCACCTAGTTTATCTATTTTATAATTTACAATATTTAAATTATATGGCTAATAATATCTTATGGAGTGGGTTTGAGTGCATATATGCTTATTTCGACCACGCCTGTACGCTACACTTCGTTCTTATTATGTACTAGTTTATGCAACTGTGCGATGCACGGTAAGACTCGCATAATAAGAGTTAAAAATATTTAAAATAATTTTAATTTAAATCATATGATAATAAAATAGTATCCGCAAAATTACAATTGAATTGTTAAATGAATAAAATAATCTTCTTCCATATAGGCTTCGTAAAAATCCAAGTTAAAAAGTACTCACTATGTCCCAATATTGTTGGTCACATTGTTCCACAATTAGAAAAAAGAGTCAAAGATATTGGGACGAAGGAAGTAATATTTTCCACAATTTTATGGAACACGATTGTTAAAATTAAATATAAAGAATCTATCATGCACTAAAGTATAATCATATAAATAAAAAATATACATAGACATTTTAATTATAATTATATAAATAATATAATACAAAAATAAAATTATTAACTGTTTAAATATATATATATATATATATATTAAATAGGAAAAAAGTGGAAAAGAAGATATAAAATTACATGATATGAGACACACTTAGATCTTTATATATATATATATATATATATCAATAATTATACCATAACTTTTAAATAATAAATTTATTATTTTTATATTATATATCAAATTAAAGCTCTTGTCGAGAGCTTTAATTTAAGATACATATTATAAATATTTTAACGAACGAAATAATATAATTTTAGAGAGAGAAATATTATAGGAGAGATAAAATAAATAATTATTTAATTTAAAAATTTTGAAAAAATTAAATGCTAACGTGTTTTGAAAATAACAAACATTATGAACAAAAATTTTGATTCCCACGTTTATTTAAAAATAACTAACCCCAAAAATTAGGGGAAAAAATTGGCGCTAAACACGGTTAGTTATAAACCTTATTTTTATATATTAATAGATTTTTATTATGTTTTATGTTAAACTAAGTCAAAAATATTAAGTATTGGCAAATTTTATTTGAGATAATCTTAATTCCTTTTAATTAATTTGGTTATACGTCACAAATTGAGAATTTTCATAAGAATTTTTTTTATAATTTCCTTAATCCATCCAAAACCTGACGTTGATACGATATTGTACAATAGTGCCATAAAATAAAATAGTATCCAGTTTGCATAACAAGCCAAGAGTATCTCATCCTAAATTCAAATTTTGATTTGAAGTTGGAAACCAAAATACTTTGTAGTTTCATAGTATGATAGATCAATATAATGTTTCTATTTCTTGAGTGCAGTTCCATCAATAAAATTTGGGTGCACGCATCCCCCAGCTATCACCACGCACACTTCTGTGCACCCATCACCGGATAGGTGGATCTGGTCGGAATCAAAATCTGGAGCTCCTTCAGTTAAAGAAATGTATGAGGAGATTGTGAACAGCACGGCACACGCGGATCATGACGAAATGGAGGGAGTTAAAGAGAAACTTATTTGGAATGCAATTGCACCGTTAAAAGCTCAAATAATGGTTTGGCGAGCTTTAATGAATAGGCTACCAACTTACAATCTCATTACAAGAATTAATCTCCCGATGCAAGAGGGTGGATGCTGCGTATGCGGAGGGGTGCTCGAAACAGCTCACCATCTATTTCTTGACTGCAGTTCCATCAATAGAATCTGGAATACGATTATTGATTGGATTGGTGTAAATTGTGAAATTGGCTGCTCCTTGCTCCATGGAGGCACATTTTTGCCTTTTCTCTAGTTTATTTGGGCGTAACAAAGTAAAGAGGAAATTGAAGGGGCTCTAGATATGTGTGATATGGACTATTTGACGATGCAGAAACAAGGTTACGTTCGAAAATTCTAACTGAGACTTTAAGCGTATGGAAGAAGAGATCAAATGTCGATTTTGGTTTTGGTGTGTTGCTAAAGATTTGGAATCTTCGGAAAAGAGTTTTATTGAGTAGAATAGAACAAATCCTAGTGTTTTTTGGAGTGAGGTGTAATTGTGGTACGTACATTTTTGGTTACTTAATAAAATTTTCCTTTTCTTACCAAAAAAATAATATAATGTTTCTATTTACTCAGTTTAGTTTCAAAATTAACAAATAAAAGAAAAATGAAAATTTCAAAATTTTAAATAATGATATGCATTAGTAAGTAATTAAAATAATTATAATTTTAATTATGTAATTTAACATTAATGTAATTCAATTTTAAAAAAATAATTATGATTTTAAAATATTTAAAGAGGCAAAATAAAAACTAGCCAAAGAAGAGAATGAAAGACAAATAATAGCCACCAACATAACATTATTTAAATTCTAGACATTTCAATGATTTTTGTACAAAAATATAATTTTCAATATCTTTTAATTACCATTTTAATTATCAACCATTTTTTACAACAAAAATTTATTATTCAAATATTCAAAATCATTTACTCTTATCTTACTCTCATCTCATTCTGCCGAACTACTGCCACACCTCCCCACCACCGTTGTCGACAACCACCCAACTCACCACTATCGTCGATAACCAGCTCCTCCACCGCCACCGATAACCACTGTCTTGCACCCCACCACCGCACTGCCACCGCGTCCATCCCCTCCGCGCAATTGCACTGCCACCGCGCCCATCCCTTCTCGACTGTTCAATTGCCACCAAACATCAATGTCGCGCTCATCCCCTTCGTGCACCCATCCCCCAACTATCACCGCACACTTCCATGTACCCATCCCCTCCCCATTGCCCGACTCCAACCGATGGCAACATAGCATAAGAGAGAAAGGTAATTTGATAAAAACTCAAGTTTTTGCGATTGAGTATGAGTGGTCTGATTTCGTTTGGATCGAATGAAATAATATGATTTTAATGGTTTAATGGATTACATTAGTATGAAATATGTGATTAATACCTATTATATGGATTCGTAGTTGTAAGGCGAAAAAATTGAAAATTTAATGTTTTAACTAAAAGGGTATTTATGAAAATTAAAAAATAAAATGACTAGAATTTACATAGTGTTATTTTGGTGGTTATTGTTTGTCTTTCACTATTTTCTTTGGTTATTCTTTATAATTAACTTCTTTGAAATATATTAATATTAATTTTTTGGACGGTTCGGAACTTTAAGCAACGGTCCAAAATCTTGAAACCATCTTATATGGTTCAATTTCAGATCGTGAACAATCGTGGCAACACTTTGTTTCTAATTCAAAAAATTTAGAACCGCAAACCGACAATTCAGTTACAGTTCGATTTCGAACCATAAACACGAATACCTTTAAACTTGTATAAACAAAGAAGTATTCACCAAATATTTTTCAAATCCAATACACATATATACACTCATGACTCTTGTATGAGATGGGATTCAATGTTTTATTTTTGTGTTTCATACATTATGTCATATAAGTAAATTTATTATTTTAATTAAAATTTATTAAAAATAAAAAGTTAGTATAATATAATAAATCATAATAATATTTATTTCAAAACTATTTTAAAAAATATATACTTTAATTTTATATTTATTTACATTAAAACTAATTAAAAGTAATATTAAATGTTAAAAATAATTATATATTCTATTTAGATTGGATGAACTTGTACTAATTAGTATAAATTTAAACTAAACTATATAGAATTGAAATTAACCCTTAAATATATGTGTGTGTGTAAATTATAAAAAAAAAAATAGTCAATCTAATTTACGAGTGTACAGTTAAAACGGAAAGGGTGTGGGTTGACTTGTAACGAAAAACCAAAACATGAAACAGAACACCAAAACTAAAACCTCAACGTCTTCGTTTCTTGTTGGCGCGTTTTCTTGAGTGACTGCAACAATTCATTTTAATTACAAGTAGACAAACTTGTTTCTTGACCTTTTATCAAAATTTCCAAAAATGAACCAACACTGCACTTCCTTATCCTCTCTCTCTCTGTCTTACAATATTTTCTTTGTCGACTCTTCATGGAAGCAGCCTCACAAGTCATTGACCATCACCCAAATCACACGCACACATACTCACACTTATATATATATATATACATATATATAGTCTGGTTTGAAATGTTTCTCCATATTTCGGTGTGAGTGCTGGAGGGTTCAGTAACCAACACCTTTTCACGTTCTAAAGAGAAAAAAGGAGAAAAAAAATTATAAGGTGCTTGAAAAATCTCAGTCTTTGAATTCCTCAAACCTCGTGGCTTTGAAAGTGGGTGGAAATCTTTGAACAAGACTCACCAATTTTCCCCATTCCCATTTCAAGAAAATAGACAGAACTTTCTCACTGTCAATTTCTGATGCTTCACAAACTATTCAAGGAGTCCCCTTCTTGTACGCCTGCTAATTCGTATTTGAAGGTTCATTTAGACTCCACCTCTATTCATTTCCATTTTGCCTAAACATGTATATAAGGGTAGGTTGCTATCATAACTGCATTCCCATATCACAAAGTAAAGATATTCACTTATATACATTCATTCAAACCTTCTGATACCAAAGGGATTTCAAGATTAGCAAAGGGTATTCCATTTTCGGTGAGTGGCTGTAGTTACTTTGTGAAAAGACTGGTTTTCTTCTTGTGTTTTGAGGTGAGGATAAAAGTTTGATTGTGATGATCTTCTGTGCGTAGTTATCACATGCACACAAATTTGGTTGAATCTTGTTGTTGGCATGTGCTTATCAAACCATTATTGCAGGTGGGGGACTAAAATTAGATGGGATTGTCTCTTTCAGTGCCTGTATCAGCTTGGCAAGAAACTGTGACACAGAGACTTTTCAATTTGGCTGTTGGGGTTGAGTTTTGGGGTGGGAAGAATCAGGCACAAAATTCAAGAACCAACAGTTTTGGGAAAGCAGCAATGACCATTACAAAAGGGCTTAACACCATGAGCAGGAAGAATTCGATAAACTTAAGGAACTGTGAGCCTGTGAAACTGGTTCTTGAAACCTCACTCTCATTCAAGGACTACTTACTTGAGGGAATGAAGAAATCAGAAGGCATTGATGATGCAGCTGAGGCTCAAAGTAGTAACTTGGTCTCTACTATTGATCTCCCTGAGCCTGCTATAATGTTCTCCCCACGCCCAGTTAGCGAGCTCGATGCTGCTGCGGTGAAGGTTCAGAAGGTGTACAAGAGCTACCGGACTAGGCGAAACCTTGCTGATTGTGCAGTTGTTGCGGAGGAGCTATGGTTTGTTTCTTGAGCACTTCACTCATTTAGTTGTTTCTGTGTTTCAATGATTAGTTGAATTAAATTGGTCTTTCCTTGATGATATGTGTAGGTGGAAGGCCTTGGACTTTGCAGCCTTGAAACGGAGCTCCGTGTCGTTCTTCAATGTTGAGAAGCCGGAAACTGCTGTTTCACGGTGGGCTAGAGCACGAACCAGAGCAGCCAAGGTTGGATTTGGAAATATATTATATAACATACAACTTGATTATTTAACGTATTTATGTTATCTTTGTATCATCATTGTGTTTGTTGCTGTGTTGAAATTGGGGTTTGGCTCTGATTGTTTGCAGGTGGGAAAGGGATTATCTAAGGATGAAAAGGCTCAAAAACTGGCACTCCAGCACTGGCTTGAAGCTGTAAGTCCTGGTTTCAAATCTATGAGGATAAGACTTCATGAATCTGAATAATTTCCTCTGCAGATTGATCCGCGCCATCGTTATGGACACAACTTGCACCTCTATTATGACGTATGGTTCAAGAGCGAAAGCGCGCAGCCTTTCTTCTACTGGTTGGATATCGGAAACGGGAGGGAAGTAAATCTCGAGAAATGCCCGAGGACCAGTCTGCAGAAGCAATGCATCATGTATCTCGGACCAGTAAGTCTCTCATCATCGAGGACTCCAAAAACAAAAATACAATAAAAGCATTGCATTTGAAGTTCTACACCACCGTACTTAATTCAACCGTATGTTTGCTATTATGTTTTAACAGAAGGAGAGGGAGTCATACGAGGTCGTGGTCGAAGATGGGAGGCTTATGTACAAAGCAAGTGGTGTGTTGGTGGAAACCGTCGAAGGATCAAAGTGGATATTCGTTCTTAGCACAACGAGAACTTTGTACATTGGGCAGAAGAAGAAGGGTCTTTTCCAGCACTCGAGTTTCTTAGCCGGAGGAGCAATCACATCAGCAGGAAGATTGGTGGCTCATGGAGGTGTTCTTGAGGTATACAAACATATATACATAGTTGCTTAAGAAAGTAACACGACATGTCGTTAAAACACCGCGATTTTTCATGTAAACTAACAATGGTGCTGCTAATTTGCAGGCAATCTGGCCTTACAGTGGTCACTACCTTCCCACAGAAGAGAACTTCAGAGAGTTCATAATCTTCCTCAAGGAGCACTCCGTCGATCTTGCAGATGTTAAGGTAAATCCTAATATTCAAATGATACACAAACAATTACTTACATATGATGATGATGATGACGACGATGATGATGATAAGATACTAAGCTATGGTGTTTGATGTGTTGGTGCAGAGATGCGCGACCGATGATGACTGTCCACCTCTAAGAAGCGATGCTCAAGAGGGATCAGTTCGGGGGAACATGTCACAGAACAACCTCAATCAACAAGAGAATGCTACCACACATGTTGAAGGTATAACATCGATGGAGCCAGAAGTGGATAAGCTCAGGTACAACTGTGCCCAGCGCATGTCGTGCAAGTGGAGCACGGGGGCAGGGCTAAGGATCGGGTGCGTGAGGGAGTACCCCACAGAACTACAAACACGAGCACTCGAACAAGTCAATCTTTCACCTAGAGTGGCTAATGGTGGTCTGACCAACTATGGGCCGATCACATCGCCCCGCCCTAGTCCAAAGCTTCGACTTTCTCCGAGAGTTTCGTATATGGGATTGCCTAGTCCAAGGACTCCCATAGCTGCAGCTCAATGAGGAAGGAAGGGAGGAACTAACTACAAGTCTTTGTTCTTTTTTCCATTTAATAATTTTGTAAAATGCCCCATTTGGAGCATTGCATGCCAAGTCTTCATTTTTTTCAGTTTTGGCTACTTTGACAGTTGCAAGTTAAGGTTTTTAGTTGTATGGCTTCATTCTTTTGTTTATTTAACAAAATTCAAGTTAGGGAAAGTGTTGTACATTTCTGTTTCTGTGTTAACGTTTGTAAGCTATACACTCGTCTGATTAATTAAAGTAGAGGATGGTGTATATAATATTCCCTCCGTCCACGATCTTTCTTCCCAACTTTCCTTATTGGTCCGTCCACCAAGTTTCTTCTCACTTTCTTTCTATTTTTGACAACTCTTTATTCCACTCACAACTCAACACATCATCAATAATGTGGGCATCATTCTTCACTAACTACACACTACTCAATATATATAATCATTAATGTGGGTCCCTTATTCCACTCACTACTCTATGCACTTTACACACCATCAATAAAGTGGACCCCATTCTCCACTAACTATACAACATTCAATACATTTTACCTTTTACCAACTAAGTCAACACAATTTATTAAAATCCGTGTCGGGTCAAATTGAGAAGAAAGATCGTGGACTGAGGAAGTATAACTTAATATCACAATCAAAATATTTGCTCAACTCAGTTTTTGTCTTCTTGAGAAGATTTGCAAATTTTAAAATCAGTAGTTAATGATTTGATGCATTAAATTTTCATGGATGAAAGTGAAGCCACTTTTCATTTTTCTTTTTACTGACTAGTAATTTTTTGTAAAAAAACGTTTTTTTATCCGTCAAAAGATAAACAATTTAGATAGAATGGTGGTTTAAAAAATAAGATATTTAAATGATGATTATACTCTTAACTCTTATTTTTTAGGCATAAATTTATCCATTAAAGAGAATACAACCTTAATTAATAAAGAATGCATGATCAACAAAAGTAAAAGTTCATCCTTTCACAAGCAAGGTTTCAAGAACACGAGTTTCTCCACAAACTCAGCTTAAAACTACAAAACACGACATAGATCATAAGAATATACGGGCAATGCCAACAAGAACAACCGAATGATGACTGGCACTTTAAGCACCTCTCTCAATAACACATAGAGCACAAGAAGTAACATTCCATATTGAAGAAGCGAAGCCTAGTTAGTCCTATGCTTAATGGACGAGAAGAATGTGAGTCTTCGCCCTTATTCAATCAAGCAAAAATCAACCATGAAAAGGTTGCTAAGAAAATTCCAACTATATTAGAATTTGGATAGAGAACTAAATTAGATTTAATACTCAAAATTATGAGAATATACTTGAAAAGTGAACTTACTTTCCATTCAAAAACATCATAATCCACAATTTTACCATTAACACCTTTCACCATACCATACAAAAGCAAAGGAAATCACAGAGAATAGATCAAAGCAACTCAACTTTTGTAGCAGCTTATCAAAGCATTCATGATCATCCAAATCTATCAAGATTCATATATCTAAATCCACAAATTCTTGGTTAATTATCACATAAATTTCTTATAAAGATGTAGGCAATAGCCCCTCATTAATAAGAAATTCCAATGGAATTTCTAGCAAAATTTTGATTCTGAATCATTAAATAATGCATAAGCAATAGAAATTACAGAAGCATACATTTGGGAATCTATCTATATATAAATATATCACTCCAAAATGGAGGTTAATCACCAAAAGTCAACAAACAACAAGAACGAAATTAGGCATACATACAGAAATAGTATACATGTAAAAATATATGTAAATAGAAAGTATATCTCACCTATAACCATAGATCATCAAAGTATACCTCTCCTTGATCCACCTAAAACTCTTCTTGAACGATCCCTTCACTTTGCCCTCAACAGTATACGCCTTGTAGCTAGCAACCCTCTTCTTCCTCTGCAGCTCCGGATCAGTGAGGGGCCAATTTCTCGAATCCACACCATTTGTTGACTTCCCTTTTTTGAACTTCCACTGCTCGCCGCCGCCGCCGGCCACCACGATATCGAGCTGCCCATTGTTCTGGGCGGCGGTGGAGGAGGAAGCGTAGGAGGCGCTGTAACACCTCAGATCTTGCATACCGCTAGGGTTTGAGTTGGGCTTGAAATTGGGGCCCACGCCGTTGTTATCGGTGAAATTGGAGCTGTAATAGCCGTATGTGGTGCTGTCCGCTTGAATAGATCGTTCCTTCTTGTATGATTTGGATCTGAAAGCCTCCATTTGTGCAAGATATTGGAGCTATAGGTTTCCCTTTTATCTAGGAAGAAGGAAGGGTAAAAGTCTGAGGTGATCAGTGAGGAATGAAATATCTGAAACAGAGCATGTGATGTGATGATGGCGAGAAGTCTTTCTACTCTTGTTTGTGGTGTCGGTGGCATTCGGTTTTTATGAGGAATAATTCTATTCAGTTTATACATTTAATTAATTTAAAATTTTTGGAACGAAAAAAAGATGAATTGGTTTTTTTTATTATTAATCTATTAATCATTAATACTGATTAATATTTTAAATTTTTTATTTAAGTTTATGAATTTAGAAATATAATTTTAATCTAATAAATATTCTAGATTTTATTTAACTTTACACATTAAAAAATATAATTTTAATATAATATTCAAGTTATAAAATAGTATTATTGAATATAAATTAAATTTAAATTATTAAATAAGTTGATTTTATTTGATACTTAATAATTACAAATATTTATTTTCATTTGTGTGGATGACCACAATGTGGCTGTTTAACATCACCCTTCTACGAGACATCGAGACCCATAACAAATCTTATTCTTGTAAATTGAATCAACTAAATTGAGTTAAAAAGAATTCAAATTACAAATTTACAGTCTTTTAACTCTAAACTTTTAATTTTAGAAATAGCCAATCGTATTAAAAAATACATAGCATATATATATATATATATATATATATAAAATCTTTTAACTCTAAACTTTTGATGTTAGAAATAGCCAATCGTATTAAAATACATAGCATATATATATATATATATATATTATAATTCTATATTTGTAAAATTAAATATATAAAATGTAACAAATAAAATAAAATTTTAATACATAATTTAAAAATTATATATGTGCATCAAAATACTTTACATTTTACTATTCCTAAGTGTAAATAATCAAAACTCACAATTTAATTAAAAGTAATATTATCTTTGTTCAGAAAAGAATATGTCATTGACCTGACACGTATTTTAATAATTTGTTTTGACTTGTGTAAAAGTGTGTAGCGAGTGAGATTTAGATATTATTTGTTTTATTATTTTTAATAAAGTTGATGTATTGAGTGTAGTAAGTCTCATTTACTATAAATGAAATTTTTGAAGTGTAAAAATCTTTTGTGCATAAATTGAATGACAAAATCTAAAGAACTTGCATGGATGGAAGGAGTAAATCAAGTGAGACTCAAATTTCACTCGCTAAATACAACTGAATTTAAAACAATATTATATCAGGTGGAATCTAAACTCTATTAACTACACATTCTCATTAAAGTCAAAACACATTATTAAAATTCGTGTCGAATCAAACTATAAACCATTTTGGTGGGCGTAAGGAGTGATTTAAACATGAACATATTTAAATAAAAAAGTCACGATATCATAACAAGAGTAATAATTATTTTTATTAAGCAATTGATTAACTTGTGGGTAGGATAAATACAAATTTTGCATAGAAAATGTTGGAAACCCCACAAATTTAATTAAGTTTTGATGATGTTTATCGAAACAATACTTGGTAATTATAAGTTCTTTTAAAACCAAGTTATCAATATCTTTTAAAGAATAACTCGATTCATAAAAGGAGCATGTCGATCTTTAAACGACCTGTATTATTCTTATGAGCTATCTTGAACATATTAATTGCTATTACAATGGGTATAAGTTGATTTTAATAGTTAGCTAAAATTGTAAAGGAGCAAATTGATGATAACAATATGTTCCTATTTAGCAACTATATTGTGCATTTAATGTTGCAATTAATGGAAAATCGCGTGAAAGGTGGAACAACAAGCATTGCAGGCGGCGCATGTAACATCAACCATATTGTGCATTTAATGTTGCAATTAATGCGATGAAGGACACTTCATCTCTCTAACGAATAGTTCCAGCCATGGATCTATAAATACCACATTCACTTCCAGAGATGAGTACGAGAATTCAAGCGATTACTAAGCCAAAACTCTGCTCAAATCTTCAAGTATTCATCGTTCAAAGCACTTCAAAATTCCCAAAATTCTCTAAGTGCTAACCCAGCTTGAAGCTTTACTTTCTCTGGAAATCTTATCAACTCAAAGTCAAAGATCAAGTGTTGATCGTAGTTAATCATTTCTTAGATCGTAGTTTTCACAATTCAAAGTTTGTAATTTGTAAACGGGTCATGATCCAAAACTCGTGCACAAAGATTATTTCTATCTTTGATTAATCTTTGTGGCTCGTACTCAACTAGTATAAAGAAATGAGTGTTTTAGTGAATTCTCGATCTAATTTTGATCGAGTCGTAGACGTAGGGAAGCTTATCCCGAACCACGTTAAATACTTGTGCTCATCATTTTTTATTTTACTTCGGTAGGGGTGAGTATTGGATCGGGTCGGGTCCAATCCGATCCAATAGACTCAAACCAATAAGGATCCAATAAAAAAAAATTCAATCCGATCCAATCCAATAACATTTCAAATCCGATCCAATAAAAATATTGGTTTTGGATCGATTTTCGGGTCAAACCGATCCAATAATTGTTTATCCCTAAAATGTGAATTTCAAACCCGTTTTAAGTTATAACATGCCTAAAACAACGAAAAATTAAGTATTTCGATAATATCCAACAACAATCACTAATCACCAAAATGAAACGATAAAATCCAACATGAAACAAGTCAGTGGGTGCGGGTTTGAGGTTTGACGCATTGCGGCGTAAGTGTTGAGTAATTAGGTTAGGTTTAGAAATTAGATTTTAAACACAAATTAATAAATATAAAATATATTTTATATATTAGATTTAATTATATAAAATATAATTTAAATTATTAATATTCTTATTGGATCGGGTCGGGTGAAATCCAATCCAATAGAGCAAACCCAAATCCAATCCAATAGTTATTGGATTTCAAATTTCTCAACCGATCCGATCCAAAACATGTTTGTATCCAATCCAATAAGCCCTTATTGGATCGGTTCGGTTCGGTTGGCAGTTTTGGATTCGGGTTTGCTCACCCCTATACTTCGGCTATTCACTTCTATATTTCATAATATCTCTTAAATCAAATTGCTAACTACTTTGAGTCAAGAAAAATGTTTTCGCATTAACAAGAGCTTTAACCATCAACTTCCCCACACAATCTAGCTTAATTTTAACTAATTAAGTTATCCTTAATCTTGGTTATTCACTCTCAAAGCCTTATTTGAATTTGCTTAGGTAAAACCCTAAAAGATGAGAATTGATTCGACACGAGTTTTAATAATATGTTTTGATTTTAATTGAAGGTGTAGTGAGTGAAGTTTAGATCTCATTTGATATACAAATTTTAATTGAGTTGTATGTAATTAGCCGAGTTGATAAACTAAAACATATAAAATTGAAATTAAAAATTGAAATTAAAAATTAAAATTTAATTATGGAACATAGTAGATGGAACACAAATGTGGAACATATGATCTCATCCCCATTATTTTGATCTAGAAATATCATTTGGCTTTGTATACAACGAGAATTGCATAAAATCTATAAACCAACATGATACATCGTTATTAGTCAATATATCAGTTGTCCTAATCTAGTTGTTAGGAAAAACAAGTTTGGAGTTTATGTCCTCATAACCTACCAACTCACAAAAAGTTGGGTTGATATCACTTTCTATCATAATTGTCTTTTTCTATAATTTGCAAGAAAAGTATAAAAGATAGTAGTCCCTACCCTACTTCTAATTATGGATCACAGATTCACAGGCATCCGGCGCCAATTAAGAAGTAGTACACAGTTTATCTAATCTAGCAATCACAGCAACTCTATCAATTAAATAATGCAATAGAGAATCTAACATTTACATATAATCATATAAATGATTTCAAGATTAAAAGTCAAACTAACTTTTATAGTTTTCAAGGGCTGTGCGGTAGCTTATAAAAATATGAAAGGTCAGAATATATGTAAATGATCATAATATTAACTTTATTAAGTTAACCACTATAATATTAAATTAACAAATGAAAGGATGTTAAAATCTCAAAAGTTAAATGATGATGATGATACTTGATAGGATTTAAAATTTTTAAATTTTCAACTTGACTTTTTAGTCGGTTAGATATCGTAATCGGCTGTTCAAAATCATAATCAAAACTGTTCTGCACGGTTTTGTTCCAAGATATGAACCAACGTGACAACACTTTAATTTTGATTCCGAATTCTTAGAACTATGAACCGACTGTTCGATTATAAACAGTAACTGTGACCACCTCTAATCTAAGTGAATAAATATTATCCCACAAAAATAAAACAATATAATAATTAATTTTAGTGGGCAAAAATTGGCTCTCAAATTATAGAATGTGTTCTATGGGAAAATAAAATCGTGAACTCACGAAATTACAAACAATAAAATACGAAAGAAATCATTAGAACACTATGTCTTGATGGAATCACTACTTTAAAAGTACTTCTCGGCAGACCCACGGTGCGCACTCAATGCCAAGATCATTTTCGAAGATTAACACAATATTTATGTTCGTGATGCCCTCACAAATTTTGGATTGGAGACGAATTCCAAAATGTAGAAGAAGAAGTTAAAGGAAAATAGTAGCAGAGAGTATTTGTGGGTTGTTGAAATATTCTATATATATGTGTATGGTTTATGGAGAATGAGAGGGAAATAAATATAGGGAAAATGAGGTGTAAAACACGAATGAGATGTGGGGTAACATCAAAAAATAGTTGTGATACTATGTGAAATTCGCCAAAACGACTACTAGCCAAAATCTTTGTATATCTTGACTCAGGCACCCATCAACCGCCGCCAGGGTGAGTGGATGTACAAACACTCAGATTTCCGTTTCCGAACGACTTACAACATAAACAATGTCGGACATAGTACAGTTCATTAAGTACATCACACTACCTAAGATTCTAGCATATCATTCTTTAAACGTACGATTGCCAAGATTCTTTTTCAATTAAATGTTTGAATCAAAATGTGTGAAAACTATGCTTCGAGAGCATCACGAAGAAGATGAAGAGGATAACTAAATTGAGGGAGAGAAAAATAGAGAAACATAGAAGTGTGTATTGTATTGAATGAATGAATATATCGCTAGATACATGGGTCTATATACCCGAAGAGAGAGAAGGAGAAATAGCCTAGAACCAACTGGAATGTTGACTAGGACTAACTATCTAACAACCTCTAACTAACTAACTAATAAGAAACGTAAAAGCTAAAATATGCTTTGATCAAGCAACAGAAAAGAAAGAGAATACATGCAGTAGGGAAAGTTATAGAACACGCTAGAAAGCATGTATGCAAACTCGACACTTTATACTACCCCTCAAGATGGAGAATGCAAAGTAATGAACTTCATCTTTCTCAAGATAGATTCAAAAGGTGATCTTCCCAAAGTCTTCGTAAAAATGTCTGCAAGTTAAAGGTTGTTTCAGATGCGCAGAGGTTAAATAACGCCTTTCAAATAGTATTCACGAACGGTATGGCAATCGATCTCTATATGCTTGGTCTGTTCATGATTATCACAATATAAGGCAGTGGACTTCATTTGCTTCACACCAAGATCCTTCAATAATTCTCGAATCCAAATAACCTCACAAGTAGCTAGAGTCATCGCCCTATACTCCGCTTCCGTCGATGACCATGACACTATGTGTTGTTTCTTTTATCTCCAAGAGATCAATGATGTTCCCACAAAAAGACAGGAACCAGATACTAAGCGCCTTGTGTTTGGGCAAGCAACCCAATCCACGTCTGAGAATATGCTCACATCCATGGGAGAAGAGCTCGAATAGAATAAACCACGACTAAGAGTCCATTTGATATTTCTAAGTACTCTCTCTACAGCTAGCATGTGACCTTCACAAGGCTTGGACAAGTATTGGCTTAGCTTGTTCACAGCATAAGTCAAGTCCGCCCGAGTAATACATAAATAGAGTAATTTTCCTATGAGCCTTCGAAAAATAGATGGATCAGGAAGATGAATACCTTCTTCACAGCTAAGTTGCTTCCCATATTCCATAGGTGTAGTGGCTGGTTTGTAGCCCATAAAGCCTGCATCAAATATTAGATCAATGACATATTTACGTTGGGAGATAAAGAAACCCGTGTCATTTCTTGCAACCTCTATGCCCAAGAAATATTTAGGTTTTCCAAGATCTTTGTACTTGCAAAACTTTCCTAGATTAGACTTGAAATCACTTATGGCTTTCTCTGAATTGCTTTCCAAAAGCATGTCATCAACGTACACAACTAAGCCCAAGAATATCTCATTGTTGTTCTTGGTAAAGAAGGAATGATCTGAGGTTGATTGAACCATGCCAAAAGATGATAAACACTCAGAGAGCTTCAAATACCACTGTCGAGAGGCTTGTTTTAATCCATACAAGGATTTGTTAAGCTTGCATATAGTTCCATCCTTTATATACTCCCTCTGGAAGATTAAACCTAGAGGAACATCCATATAAATGTCTTCTCTTAGTGATCCATACAAAAAAGCATTAGTTATATCAAGATGAGATAAGATACATCCTTTGGTAGCAGAAACAACAAGCATGAGCTTAACTGTTACAAGTTTGGCTATAGGTGAGAATGTATCAACATAATCAACTCCCGCTTGTTGTGTATAGCCCTTGGCTACAAGCCTGGCTTATACGTTTCAATGGAACCATCGACATTAAACTTCACTTTGTATACCCACTTACAACCAATAGTGAACTTATGAGCATGTAGATAAGTGAGCTCCCAAGTACCATTTTGTGTAAGAGCATTGAGTTCTTTTATAGCCAAGTGCCATTCAGGATATTGTGCAGCTTGAGCATAAGTAGATGGTTCAGGAACAACAACAACCGAAGCAACAAAGGAGAGATAAGAAGGAGATAATTTATGATATGAAAGATAAGAAGTTAAAGGATATTTACATGAAGATGTGGACAAAGAACTGCAATAATAATCTGAAAGGTAAGAAGGTTTATGAATAACTCTTCCAGCTCTAGTTAAAGCAGAAGGAGTTAAAGAAGATGGTGAAAGAAGAATAGTGGATGTGTTGCTGGTTTGAGCTACAGAAGGAATGGAAGAGATATCAGTAGGGTGAGTTGTGTCTGGGTGAATCAAAGAAGGAATGAAATGGAGATGAGGAAAGATTTTGATGTGCAACATCAATGTGCATAATAATTGAACCGATCTCATCATTGACAGAATGCATTATCCATGATACAACCATATTGTTACATTTCAACCACATGAGATGTTTTTCCTCATGCTTAGTTGGTTGAGGAAGTGAACCACCAATAAAACTCAACTTATTTTTCGCAATAAGTGCAATTACCATACACTTGGACCAATTGATGTAATTTGATCCATCGAGTTGTTGAGCAACAATATTTACTCCAGGACTATCACTTAGATGAAGATAATAAGGACTGGATGAATCCTCCAAGAAGTTCGCAACCTCCTTGCCATTATTTCCTTTCACCATAGCAACGAACGCCACAAAGAAAACCAAACAACAACAACAAAAGGAATACAAGAAACGCGCAGAGAACAAACCCTAGCGCTTTGATACCATGTGAAAAATATGCTTCGTGAGCATCACGAAGAAGACGAAGAGGATAACTGAATTGAGGGAGAGAAAAGGAGAGAAACATAGAAAAGTGTATTGTATTGAATGAATGAGTATATCGCTAGATACATGGGTATACACCCGAAGAGAGAGAAGGAGAAATAGCCTAAAACCAGCTGGAATGCTGACTAGGACTAACTATCGACAACCTCTAACTAACTAATAAGAAACGTACAAGCTAAAATACGCTTTGATCAAGCAACATAAAAGAAAGAGAATACATGCAGTATGGAAAGTTATAGAACACGCTAGGAAGCATGCATGCAAACTCGACACTTTATAAAATGAATTTTTGAACGAAACAAGTCATCACAATCAAAATGTTTTAAGAACTTGCTCCACCCAATAAAAATCTTTGGAATTTTGGGACATTTTAGAGAAGTTTCAAAAATTGATTTTCACATCTGATCACACATTTTCACAATTCAATGCATGCATGTCATGTCTTCATACAGGTCTAGGCATAATTTTGATACTCCATCATACAAAAATCAGGATTCTATATTTGTTCCTGTTTATTACGTGGGGAAAAAAAAAATCTTATTTGATCATCTTCCTATAGATGAGTATAAATTTATATATCCATCCGAGATCTACAAATTTAAATAAAAACTCAATCATACAATACACTCGTACTGGCTATTTCCGCTTCAAATTTACAAGTTGTCATATAACATACACATAATGTTAGATCTACATTGAACCCTCAGTGCACAAGACCACACTGTCAAAAAGTCTGTAAACGATTGTGTTCCTTGAAAAATAGACAAAATTTCAATGGCCCTAACCCCATTACAACAAATCATAAAGTCGTCCTGGTATTTCAGGAACTGACTAGTTGTAGGCAGATTACACACTACTCCGACTTGTTTCAAATGCAGTAGTAGTAAATTATCTATCGGCACACAATCACGATCCCTGGTTTTCTTTACCTTTTTATTTTTCAGGTCGAGGGTTGGGGGTTGTAAGTCGGGAAGGATGAAGATATCCCTACCTTGCACTAGCTTTTCGATTCATCAAGTCATGGTAGTACAACAACACGCACATAGGTTGACCAAAGATACAGAAGAAGCACCAGAACATCATATTGCCCACCTGGAATAAAATACAGCAAATAAGAGGCTTTTTCTTGACTTTTTGTCTTTCATGGATTACCAATGTGTGGATGTACAAAGGCAAAAGAAATATAGAACATAATGTATCTAATGCGTACAAGGATATATAGTATTCTAGTGACATTTGCAGGGATTAATATGATCATTTTCACACCATAAACTAGTTATTTGCACGCCTTGGTGTAAAAAACCCTTTTGAGGCTCGCCCGTAGGGCCTCATGAAGAAATCACCTCAAGGCCTATGCATAGATTGCCTCTGATGATGAGGCTAACGCCTTTTGTGTGTGAGGCTTACACCTCAAGGCCCACTGCCTCAAAGTCAGGTAAGGCTTAAGCCTCGTCCACACATGCAACTAAGCATAATTTGTGATGTTTTTTAGTTGAATTAACTTAACATTGCAAAGTCCATTAATTGTTAAACATAAAACAATAAAATCTCAACCTCAAATGTCAAAAACTTGAAAAAATAAATGAATTAAACACAACAGAATTTAATGGTAGAAGAATAACACGCACACGCTGTGCTACTCTCATCTTATCCCTCTATTCATCTCCTATGTCCTCCTCTACCCTCCACCACTCCCAACAATCATCACCGCTCCTTTACGACATTGTTTGCACGTACCTTACTCTAACCAGAATTTATACCAAGACCAACATTAAAACTCACAAACCACATCTTTTTGGGACCTCATTTCACAGTCAAAAGTGGTAAAAAAAGCATAACAAATGAAAAAATGTACAAGCGTAGCATTTTCAATCAATGTAAAATGGAAAAATTGATTGATGAGATAAATGTAAAAAGAAAGTAGCTCACCATTGAGTTCTGAAACTTGTCTTGCAAGTAATTAGTCACAATTACCAGAGGAACCTGTTTAAATACAAGACGCAGAGGACATTATTAGAATTTGACCTTCACTTTCTCAAGGAAGGATTGTGTTAACAAAAACTTGCAGGTAGCCAATCTTTATATCAAAATTAATCTCGTCTCTTTTCATTAAATTGACAATGATGTTCATATTTGATTACCCTTCCTGCCAGTAAAAATAAGTGTTATGTGAATTGTTATACCATTATGAAGAATTCACATGTAAGGAAAAAGGTGATGCGCAATCAAATGATTGCAACAGTTTTGGTTTTTTCTCAATGTGTGAAGGGCAGACTCATCAAATCATCAAAATTTTCTCTACATTTTCTTCCACTTCATTTGAAAATTAAAATTTTCCACATTGAAAATTGCTCATTTCATGCATTACTTTGTTCATTTGAAATCTAATGTTATTTTTAAAAATAAACAGCTGAGCATTTCCCTGAATCCAGTGTTACTTTTATATTTGTGCCACTACATTAAATAATACCACTAGAATATACAGTGGATGCTAGTGAGTTACAATTAGAGATAAATGGGTATTGTTGCCGCATTTGACATTTTGTATACTGAAGGTAAATTTATCTAAAAGGTATTGTTAGTCTAAAACTTGCAAGAAAACTTTTAAAAAACATTGTCATCACATGTTGGACAGTAAGCCTTGTAGCAAATTTAAAATGTTATACCTGAAGCATGATTCCAGAGAATGCCCAAAACTTGAATATGTGGCAAGGGACAGCAACACACAACTGTTTGGCACATATAATCCACATTTATCTAGTTAAAAGATATACCTACTGAGTTTCCTAAATCACCAACTGAGTGAAGGTCATCGTACCTCATGGAAAATTGCAGACACGAGAAACGCAATTAAAACTGCAACTATCTGCATCAGAAAGCAAGAGACATTTAAAATAATAACAGAGAACAACCAAATTAGTAAAGTGCTTCTCATAGATTACTTGAATGTCGTGGTAGCTTGATCTAGCGATATTAAATATCATTAGAGAAATAACTACCACGGATTACCTCACAAGAAAATTTAATCTCATAAAACTCATTTTAACAATTTTAATACATAACACAATATACCAATATAATAAATTAATCAATTGGTAAGACTTCAGAATATAAGATACAGAGTCCTAACTTAACCCAAAATGGTAAAGATTGACTCCCACTTATATACTCTTCCACACTTTCATGTGCTACTGATGTGAGATATCGTAACAGCGGAGGAGAAGGACCTGATTATCTCATATCGTGGTCAAAATTATCTAGTCATTTATTTTAGAGTTGCATGAGGAAAATATCAGCACCTTGATTTTTATCGATTTCACATGTTTGGTTATCCAAATTACTACTTATCAGATACAGCAAGATAGATGACATTTTTCCAGGTACTCACAAACTTATATGGTCATCACCAACAACACTTTGACATGATTGCACAAGGAAACCATGAGAAGAGCTCTTGCAGCTACAAATGAGATCAAGCTTCTAAACATTCCTCAATAATGAAAGCCTGTTAACGGCCCCAAAATTAGGTATGTAGATATTATTAAAATGGAGGCAGGAGCACTGATAGCAGAGCAACATAAAGTTTTAGAGATGGCAGATTCCCGCGAAAGATTTAAGTGGTAAAAGTGTAGATGGCTTAGATCCATCCAAAATTTCCTATTATAAATTGTTCCCAGTGATTTTCAAGCTTCATGTTTATGCATTTGAGTATTTTTACTACAAACCACACAAGCATTATGCCACGGGAATGGATGAAAGTTGATAATAACCATCATAATAAAAACAATTACTGCAAGTAAATATCTATTGAAGGCTTGAAGCTGATGACCATTGACTCTTGACTCTCAATTAGAGCTGAACTAAGGAAGACCCGAGAAGCTTGAAAATTTAACAAGAGTCACTGTGCTAGTAAAGTCATATTGTGTACTCATTTGGTTGCATATATGCACATACAAAAGTTAATGCAGTCATGAGCCCCTGAAGGCAGATAAAAGATGAAATAAGCAAGACGAATAACACATGGCATGCATTCACAGAAAGTTCATTTAACAAACACCCTAACTATAAGAATTACCTTCGGTATCCCATTCTGCAAGCATGGGCAATATATATGCCGAACCATCCATTTATGGACAGGCTGCAATAAATAGATGGCATCAACAAATACATATGTACATATATAAATAACTATATGATGGAAGATAGAAACTGCAGTAAGCCAATAGAACTAAGAGCAGAAGCCAGATATTAATGTACCCTCCATTTATGCACCTTGCCATAATTCTATGTATTTCTCCCAAAATAAAAGCTAATACCTACTAGCAAATATTAGTTGTTTGGGAACAGAGAAATCATAAGCAATCATCCAGCTAGCCAAAAAGCTGGAAAACATTACAGAAACCTGAATGGAGAAAAGAACTTCAGAAATGCCAATGGCAAGACATTTATGTCATTCGTAATTTGATTCTTTAAGCTACCCCTCACTAAAAGTCTAAAACAGAGCCTATGATTCCCATCCAACAAAACAGCCATGAGGTACATCAAGCAGTGGATACCAGAAATCAACTGCAACTCTCGAAAGGGTTGGTTGGGGTGGATAAAACTAAAATGGGTTGGTCGGAAAAACAGATCCAATAAATTGAACCCCAAAAATCCAATAAAAGTCCCCTACTGTCAAAGCTCACCAATAACCTACTGTTAGAATATGTAAATATGGTAATTTGTATTAGGGTTATTCATTTCCTTGTTTAGCCTAGCAATAGTTTGTGTATAAATATGTACTCTCTTCTATTGAACAATATACGAAAATATTCTCCAAATCTATGATACAGCATGGTATCAGAGCCTAGGTTCTAGGATTTGTTTCGATATTAAAATTAGGGTTTTTGCACAGTTGGAGTGTGCAGTCACCCATTTTGTTTCCGAACGACGACGGTTGACACCGCCTGCACAGGGAGTTGCACCAACCCCGCGCACCTCCGGTCTGCCCTCCATTCTCTGTCGACTTGGCTCGCTCTCTCGTTAGTTTCTCGGCCAATTTCGATTTGCATCGTGTGACAGTGTGAGATTTGTGGAATATTATGGCATATTTGGGTGTCTTCTCTGATTTATAGGGAAGTTAGATCTGTCTTCATTGGATATATGAAGATCAAAGATCTGTTACTGTTAGGATATTTATTCGCGAAGGCTCTCAATGGGGTTAGGATTGATTCTTAATGGGGCTAGGATTGATTATTTGTGTAACAAGCTTGGCATAATCAATGTTTATGTTCCCGCTTGAGAGGGAGTGTTAGAATATGTAAATATGGTAATTTGTATTCCCTCCGTCCCACTAAGCATGACACAATTTCCTTATTGGGATGTCCCACAAAGAGTGACACATTCCAAAAATAGTAAAAGTTATCTCTTCAAAAAGGTGTGGACCCTACCACCTTTATCACTCTTACACTACTTTATACACTCCTTAATAACCGTTCCCAAAAATTTTGTGTCATCCTTATTGGGATGAAGGGAGTATTAGGGTTATTCATTTCCTTGTTTAGCCTAGCAATAGTTTGTGTATAAATATGTACTCTCTTCTATTGAATAATATGCGAAAATATTCTCCAATTCTATGATACGACACCTACCAAAAGTCTGGATCACATAATAATAGTATTCAGACAAGACCAGTAGAATTGAAGACTCAATCATTCAAGTTGCACAAGATTTTCCAATAGAGTAATCTATGTGATCCAAGACACAAATGACATGGCTAGAGAATTGGAGCTCCGCAATGTATGATGACTTCTTCTACTAAACCCAGAAGGGAGGTCCGCGACAATGCAACAAATTACTTTTGCATATTTACTCCGACTGAAATCTTCAATTCAGGTGCATTAATATTGACCTAGACAAAACTGAAAGTTTGATTTTGACCAAGTTTTTCTGAAGAAAAAAGAAAGGCGTATTGGGACCAACATTATTATACAAGATTCCACCTACCTAAATACAAGGATCTAGGTGGGAAACTTTACAGTCTAAGCACTTAGGTATACTGCAAATAAAATGCCCCAACACTATCCCAGCGTTCTAGAGACATTGTGTTTCATCCAACAAACTTTCTGAGAGCCACTAGTTGTTGTAACTACATGTAATTTCTTGCCTTTAGTCCTAGGTTACTTACTAAACATATCCTGAAATATCATCCATTATAATTTATTAGCAGCCCTACCATTTCAAGCACAACCATGTAGAGAGAGCTATTTGACATGTGTGCTCCCCATATAATGATGGAGTCCAGATCAAAAAGTTCATCACAAGGACATATGGTGATCTAAGTTAAGTGTCAAATTGCCCAAACCTCTACAGAAGAATTTGATCATTGTATACAATATTGCTCTATAGATCAAATTTGAATAATTTAACTCACCATATTCCACATTCTCCAATACTGACAACAGCAGCGACATTGTTCCATAACACATAGTAAGAACAAAATTTGTCAGCCACAAATTATATTCTGATAAAGAGAATAGCAGAGCAACAATAATAGATGATATTAGCTTACCTCCTCAACTGTCTTTGCATTCCACCAATCTTTATAAAACTCACGGTCCCCAAAACACAGGAGTTCAGCAAGTATATTGAGCCTATATCATAGCACTGCATGTAAGTATATGATCAGAGACATGCAATTACAAGAACAGGATAAGTATAATAAGTGGTAAACCTAATTCCTCTTCATGTAGAGCTTCAATAATCAGAAAATAAAAATGTAAAATGAAACAACTTTTCAGCTTATCCAAAAAAATATCAGAGTTTCTAGCCCAATCTAGTGACAAGAAGTCAAACTCAGCCCACCAGAGGGGAAGAGTTGAAAGAATTTTGAATAAGAGTTCTAGATTTTTGTTCCATCATTCGCCATAATAATATCTCAAGGTCTCTCGCTTTTGACATAGCAGGCCCCCAGTGGGAGGCTCGAATATTATTGATATCTCCATAGTCAAGATCTCTTCTCTACACTGTTCTCTTATTCCCTTTTCGACAAATATTAGAGTTTCTTAGGAAATCTAGTGACAATCATGGGATCGAATTGATAATAGAAACAGGAGTTTAATTAGACATCATTCACTTATGGTTTTATTGAACAAAAGGACGTTCCTCCATTAGGGGTCCTTCTTATGAATGGGTATTGACAGTTTTCTAAAGTGTTATCTATGTGTGACTACCTAACAATGCTAAATTGAATCTTGCAATTGTTAAATAGGGCTTTCTAATTTAGTCTGGATATCTTGGTGTGCTCCTTGTCTGTGGCTTAAAAATTCTGCACATCCTATATTTTGTGGATATAAATATGTTCTGGGCCTTCTGGCAAAACTCGAATCCAAACCATGATTGAATTATTCAGAGAACACAAAGCTTCAAGCTAGTGCACATGGCCATCACGTAACGAGTAACAATATCATAATTGACAGGACCTTTAACCATAAAAGACATGGCTATACATACCATAATAGAAACAATAGCAGATCATGGTAATTTGAAAATGAAAATATTATGAACTCTAGAATGAAGAAGACATACCAGAGGTGGAACAAACAATAAAACATGCAGAGCCACACATATAAATTTGGAACTGAAAGCTTCAAGACCCTCTCGATGGCATACAAAAGATTCCCTTTCAGAGGATGTTGAGAGTTTTGAACAATCGGGTTTATATACTGCATTACAAAGAAAAATCATATAAAGCCAACTTTTACGTTATAATTGTGGGGGAAAATCTCAATTTGAAGAGGAGGAAACAGGAAATCACCTGTTCTATAATAAATCCCATGAGTCCTGTAAATATTATCAGCTTAATAAGTTGCCTTACCACCCAACCCTTTCGAATGTATGATGTTCGAGGGTAGCTTGGCTACAAACAACAGAGCTTCATTTAATTAAGGCACAATCACATAAGCTAAAAAATTTATAGTTAAGGCTCTAAATACTAGGTTACTGCTACGGACTTCTACATAAGCCACTAGCTCAAAGTAGACCACAATATCAAAATGAAGCACTGGGATAGGTTGCTTAGAGTGAGTTTTCATTATGCATTATGCAGGTACTTTGCTATTAAACATTTGCACACACTACAGACAATTATTCCAAATGGCATTTATTCGTCATGTTGATTGCATTGCACTGTTAAGATTGGATATGCAATCTTGAAAAAGCATTTACATCCAAGTAACCATTAACTGAATGTGCACTCAGTATCTTTTCCTTCACTACTCAAATTGATTAGTGAGACAATGTTTCCTGTACAACACTACAGACACTCTTTTTAGAAGACACGCATAATTCACGTAATATAAGTAAAAGAGAAATTCCAGCGCACGTCTAAACACCCAGAAAATCACATTCATGTCTAAGAGCCTAAAACTAGGTAAGAATATCTCACAAAAAGACTAGGTTTTCTACATAAGGCAGAAAAGATTTCTTACAGCTATCAACAACCTCCCATGTTGACAAATAACCCTTCCAACCTCACATCATTATCTAGACATTATTTAACTAAGATTGATGAAAAATTAAGCATGATATATTATAGATGGATTGCAAGAGCAGGCATACCTGGTAACACAATGTAGGAGCAACCATGAAGTACGCCAGACTTCTAAAGCTAACATCATAAGAGTACTTGAAGTTCCAATACTTGGACACATCTTCCCACTAAAATCATACAGTAAACCTGTTATAAGAATATATCCCAGCATGGATCCATTTTTGACACAAATGGTCGAGTAAAAACAGATAATCATACTATTGCATCCGTACTGGTTTAGTACAACCCTGATGGTAGTAAAGAATGAAGGGACCATCTCGGTATAACAACTAAGTAAAAAGCCTCAATGCGCTTCAATGCAAGTATTCATGTTTTCCAAACGAACACAATTTCCAATATGACTAGTGTTATAATATGGAGTTTATATTATTATTAGTATTAGAGATATTATTTCCTAGTATAGCATAGCCTTAGTTATCTATAAATATGTACTTCCTCCTATTGATTAATGTACGATTTTATTCTCCAATTATACGATTCAACATGGTATCAGAGCCCTAGGTTCTAGGGTTAGCCATTAGGGATCCCAATCTCGAAATTAGGGTTTCCAAAATTTGAAAACTAGGGTTTCTGCACAGTTGGAGTGTGCAGCCACCCATTTCGTCTCTACATCGAATTGGACGACACCACTCACCACATTGTCTTCCCCACTCTCCGGTCATCGGTCCGGTAGCCTCTCTCGGCGCGTGAACAGTGTAATCGGCACCCCGAAGTCAGCGGCGCAAATCTGCGCTAGACCCACAGCGCGCCTGATTCTCCGCCTCCGGCCGGTGGCGGGCGACACCTCCTATCCAGAGACGTGCGCCGCCCTCCCGTGCACCTCCGATGTGAATCCGGCGGCCGGATTCCACGCGTGCGGCTCCCACGCGCCGGAGCCGTCCAGCAAATGTTGTTGCACCTACCTCTGCCGCCCTCTTGCCACCATCTACCGCTGTTGCCTCGTCGTTACCCGCTGCTCTCTCTCCACCGTTGGCTTCCCTCGTGTTTTCAGATTTGTTTCGATGTTTCGAAAATTAGGGTTTTTGCACAGTTGGAGTGTGCAGTCACCCATTCCGTTTTCAAGCGACGATGATCAACATCGCCTGCACAGGGAGTTGTGCCGCCCCCGCACACCTCCGGTCTGCCCTCCGTTATTTGTCGACTCGGCTCGCTCTCTCGTTAATTCATCGGCCAATTTCGATCTACATCATGTGACGGTGTGAGATTTAGATCTGTCTTCATTGGATATATGAAGATCGAAGATCTATTACTGTTAAGTTAGATCTATCTTCATTGGATATATGAAGATCGAAGATCTATTACGGTTAGGTTAGATCTGTCTTCATTGGATATATGAAGATCGAAAATCTATTACGGTTAGGATTGATTTTCAATGGGGTTAGAATTTGTGTAACAAGCTTGACATAATTAATGTTTATGCTCCAGCTTGAGGGGGAGTGTTATAATATGGAGTTTATATCATTATTAGTATTAGAGATATTATTTCCTAGTATAGCATAGCCTTAGTTATCTATAAATATGTACTTCCTCCTATTGATTAATATACGATTTTATTCTCCAATTATACGATTCAACAACTAGCAACAACTGATAATAGAATATTTCATTATCAAACAAATATTTTGTCCCCGTGAAAGCCCAAAAGTTGACTTAATCCTAGAACGCAATATGCTTCCTCCCGAATCCAATCCCCATGGATTAGATTTTAGAATACCATATAAATCACGTGGTCTATTATCCCAATACTGATATTAATAAGTTTAACGGGATTGTTTGTGACAGAGTACAACAAAAAATAATCCCTTCTCAATACCTTATCAAGTGATTTTGCAAGTACTCTCAAATCGTAGTTTGTATGTGCGTATGAAACCAGCTTCAACCATACAGTGCAAGCAAAGAGCATTAACGTGACACCTGATAGAACAGCAGAATCACACCTGTCCAGCAGTGAAAATAAGGAATTATACAATATATCAGCTCAAATGGGATCACCATACTGAAGACTCGAATATACGAAAGACCACTTCATATTCCTGCACTATTTTTAAATTCCGCAATAGTGGGGGACTTTGTTTTCTATTCCATGTCCAATGTCCAATTGTAGTGATCCTTCAAATAAATAACGATAATTACGACTTCTACCATTCTACATATAAAATTTGAACAAATTATACCAAAGAGATTCATGGGTAGATAAAGAGTGACTAAAGCAAGTAGAAACATTCAAAAATGACTTTATATGTTCGTATGATCTTTCATATCTAACCTCAAAATGCTATCTATAAATTGATTCATTTAGATCATTGTTCGTTATTCATGAAAAAGGGGGGTACAACAAACAAGATCAAGTAAACAATAACTTTATAGTAGTCAAGACATACCTAAGAATGACAACAACTGGAAAAAGGATTTCCGCTGTTGTAATTAGTACGTGTAGAAAAACTGCAACCTGCAAAAGAAAAACCCAACTAATACTTTACTTGTATAAAATTATCTGCATATACCATTAAGCACAATGATCCGAATAAAAGGTAAGGTAAGCTCATATGGATAACGTTTAAAACAAAAATAGAGTCAACCAACAATTATGTGAAGAACAATAAGGAAAGTTTTCAATACAACAAGGATAGAATCAGTAAGGTATGGCTAAACTCCAAAACAATTGCTAGAGTTCAAAAGTATAAGATCTATTACCCATAAGTAAATTTGGATCTAGCTATCTCTATCAGATGGTCGCAAAGTCAAAATTGTTTAAGTCAGACTACATCATAACTCAGGGAGACATACTACTCCACCATGAAGCCTCTATAATGGATCACATATTGAGCCAGCTCAACCCTTTGCAACAGCTATATAAGGTAGAGTAAAGCACACCCTTATCAGCAACAAGTAACTAAGTATCAACTACACTTTGAGCTATTGCAGAACACTCTCTTTCAGGGTGTCACCAAAAATACTTCTGCAAGTCAAATGTAAGCTTTTTATGGTATAACAAGTAATAAACTAATGAAGTAAGGAACTGCTAAGTGTGATAGTTCACATTACATCTGCATACAAATGAACAAATGTTTGCTTCATGTAATCATAATTCATGGCAGAATCTTCACACCATCTTAGCATAGTATTGAGATGAGAGTAATGCATATATAGTCATCTACATGACTTGCAAAAATAACAAAAAATAGAGGGAAGGAAGGATAATCTGAGTTTCACTTACCCAGTCAGCTATATACTTTAATTTCACCAACTTCTCAACTAGAAAGGCAGCAAGTGCAAAAACTGGAAGACAAAGACTGCCAAAAGACAATGAAACAGCTATCAATAAGATAATCTTTTATCTATTCTCACAAACTTCAAAGAAAGGTTTTAAAATGTACTTACCAACACATTAGTAATGGCCAATCCCTAAGTGATGTCGAACTAAACCAAAATCCTGTTTTGATCAGCCACCCATACTAATATAAAGACATGATTAGATAATAGAGAACAATAATTCATTTACAGAAATAAGCAACAACATTCTTAACTACCTTATAGACAAAAGGGTAAATTCTACATGTAAAGCATTGATGCACGCATAACAATGTTAATTAAAAGACTTTAGCTAGCAAATATGTGATAGCTCAAATCACTAATATCTGTAAAGGTAAACTAAATGGAGCCAGAGAGAGAGACCCTCACCTTCATCAAATTTTCAATTATAAGTCTGCTATTTACAGCAACAAGCACCACTATACAAAGGTTGAACAGACCAGCATGGCTCTGCAATAGGACAAAAAAATCATTATCGAAAATCAAGCAGTTCCACTGCCTTCCAACATTCAATATGTGTTTGATAGCGATGCTGCGCAATATTTCGTTGAGTCAATATTTTCAAGTCTAGTTCATTATTATTAGTTTTAAATTGTTTACATATTTATCCATTCAATATTTAATAACAAGTGCTATTGAGTCATTGTTGGGCTTAAGTTCTATGTACGGGCTATGTTCCTGCATGGATTTTGAAGTTGTCTATCCGAGGCTATGTTGTAGAAGTGAAATAGCTTGTGAAATGTGTGACACAATGTTATGATAGAATAAAGAACACATGGGAATTGATAACCCAGTTTGGTGATCATACACACCTACGTCTGGGGGGCCGGGTCCAAAAGGATCAATCCACTAATGTAGTGCTTGAGTTACAAAGGTAGTTACTCACTATGTAAGGACGACACTCCTTATGAATCATTTTCATTCTCGAACGCTCTCCTATAGTTTATTGAAACTAATCTCTCCTTAGACTAGCCAAATCTAATACACGCAAGTCCCCTAGGTTTACCCTTAAGTTTATAGATCACTCACCGAATTGCATGGAAAACAAAGCATGAACATAATCATAAACAGAAGCAAATGAAGCTAGTCACCGAATTTATGAACATAATCATAAACATAAGCAAATGAAGTATCCAGCAGCAGAATCCATGTTTCAAGTTTTACAGGCGAGAAAATGTGTGTCAGAACATCAATTGCTCCATTATGGTATGGCTTCTCAATAGCCTTGAACCATCTGTGAGTCAGAACATCATGTGCTTGGACAGTTCCAAAGCAATGTGGGATTCCCTTCGAGAGATGTACTCTGATGACAAAAATGTCTCTTGGGTATTTGAGTTATATGAGAAACTTTTCTCTCATACTCAAGATACTCGATCCATCAATGACAACTTCTCTACTCTTAAAAGGAATTTCTGACGAGATTTTGGTTTATCATCCTCTTTCATGTGATGCTACGACGGGAGTAAAATAGTGGGATGAATTTATGGTGGCAAAATTTTTATGGGGTCTTAATGTTGATCTCCCTGGCCGCTTCAAGATAGCTTGATGTCCAATGATAACGTCCCAACGTTATCTAATGATTTGTCTCGCGTCCTTCATGTCACCATCGAGCGTGTTGAATCTATCTCTTTTGATAATTCAGCCATGTCTGCTCTCGGTCGTGGTTCATGTGGTGGCCATGGATTTAATAATTGACACTGTGATCATTGTGGTCGTCGAATCATGAGTTTCATAAGTGTTGGGAGAAATTTGGCAAACCTGATTCGGCCAACAAGGCTTTTACTGCTCCGAGTTCTTCATTTGCAGCTAATACGGTCATCCGCTACTAATACGGTCTGGATTCCGCGAGACAATTATGAAACTCCGCAGCAATCCATCAACAATTCATCTACTACTATTGCCTCTACCTTTGTAGGTGTGTTTGTCGTGTCTCTTGGTAAGTTTTGGATGTTGGATTCAGGTGCATATGCCCGTATTATTAGTACAAAATCTTTTTTGACGTCTTTTTCTCCATCCTCTCTTTTACCTGTTCGTCTTGTTGATGGCAGTTATTCCCATCACTCCCCTAGTGTTATCAAACCCCACTATTCATATCATGAGTGTTTTTTCCCCCTAAATTCACAGTCTGTTTATTATCCATAAGTTAGCTAATAAAAACTCTCAATTGTTTTGTCACCTTTTATACTTACTATTGTATTTTCATGATCTACAAACGAAGAGGACGATTGGTAGAGGACACGAGCGTGGCAGTCTGCACTATTTAGATCATGGTTCACCAGTCTCTTCTCGTGCTTTAACAGTCCTTGTGTCTCCAAATCAGTGGCATTGTTGTTTTGGTCGCCCATCTTCTATTAGCCTTTGAAGTTTAGTTCTGTTTGGTCTGTCGATTTTAACTGAGTTGAGCAAGCACCATTGCACTTCTTTTTCCCCTCAAGTCGATAATTGGAGTTCTTCTGCTTTTGATCTAGTTCATTGTTATGTTTGAGGTCCTAGTAGGATCGAGTCTGGAGGGGGTTCAAGTATTTCTTGGTTCTTGTTGATGATTATTCATGCATGACATGATTGTATATACTTAAACAAAGAGGTTAAGTCCATGATATACCCAAATCCTTTTATCATGAAATAAAGACTCAGTCGCACGAGTTTACCTAGAAGTGTATTTCATCTTTTGGTGAATCTCATAGTATAATTCATTAAACTTCTTGCTCTAACACATCTCAACAAAATGGGGTTGCCGAGCACAGGCATCATCATATTTTAGATGTTGCACGCACTCTTATATCTCACATGCATGTGCCTAAGTATTTATGGTCACATGTTGTTCTTACCGCATGCTTCCTTATTTGATGTCGTCTAGTGTCTTGCTCTTATATAGTGATATTCATTTTTACTGTCTTCATCCTGATAAACCTCTTTATCACATTCATTCTCAAATTCTTAGGTGTATTTGTTTTGTTCATGATCTTACTTCTCGGTTGGACAAGTTGTCATCATGTTCCATTAAGTGTATTTTTCTTAGTTATTCTAAGACCACAAAGGGATACCGATGTTTTGACCCTCTAACCAAACGTCATTATATATGTGCAGACATTACTTTCTTAGAGTCTCAACCTTACTTTTCTAATAGTCAAACTATACCAAATGACCAGTTAGTTCCTACTCCTTTCCCTCGCTATTTCATGCCTTTGCTCTTTCTCTTTTGTCTACAGTGATTCCAACTTCTTACCAAGAGGCACTCAAACACTCTTTGTGGCGAGCTACTATGGATGAGGAGATGCGAGCTCTTTTGAGTCGCGGTACTTGGGTATTGGTGGTTGCCCCTCGTTTGGTGGATATTGTATCTTGTCATTTGGTGTTCAAAATCAAATTTCTTGTTGATAATAATATTGATCGGTACAAAGCTCGTCTTGTGGCCAAATGGTACACACAAACTTATGGTTTTGACTACTTTGAGACGTTCTCACCCACTGCTCATATGAACTCGATCCGAATTCTGTTCTCCTTGGTTGTCAATCGTTCCTTCTTTTCTGGCCTATGTATCAGCTTGATCTGAAGAATGCATTCCTCTATGATGATTTGACTCCCACTATTTTTATGGAAGAACCTCTCGGGTATGTTGCTAATGCATTCCTCTATGATGATTTGACTCCCGCTGTTTTTATGGAACAACCTCCCGGGTATGTTGATGAGGGAGAGGATGCTACTAAGGGTTGTTATCTTAAAAAGTTAATTTATGGCCTTAAACAAAGTCCAAATGCATGGTTTGATAAGTTCAGTAGTGCTCTTGGAACTATCGGTTTTAAGCAATGCAAGTTTGATCATTCGATGTTTGTGCGACATCAAGCTTCAGGTATATTTATTCTCATTGCATATGTTGATGACATACTCATATCTGGAAGTGATGTTCGTGGAATTAAGGAAAATAAGGACTACTTGCAGCAACATTTTGTTATTAAGGAGTTGGGGCGTCATAACATGTAAGTATTTCTTAGGGATAGAAATATTTAAGCTCACACAAAGGACCAGAACCTAGAAAGGGGCTATTTTAAGTATTTCAATAGTTTTCTCTATTCTACATACTAACTACTAAAGTCAAAGAGTTAAATTCTTGATTTTATTTAGGTGGCCCTCCCCTTAGGCAAACATGAATTGAAAGCCTAATTACATCAGCAAATCAGATGTTTATGATTTCTAATGTTAAATATATCCTTGCAACTCTTCCGTAGAACTGTATAAGAAACACATTCTCAGCAATTTAATCACAACAAGCATGTTGCTAGTCTTCAATCTTTCTTATTCTTAGTAACAAATTAATAGTAACACTACGTTAACTATCCAAAAATTAAGCTCACGTAATCTATACTTGACACCTATCTTTGTACATATAACTGAAAGAATGGCAGCATATTGTACACAAACAGCCTCGGGGTGATACTTTATGATCTAACACTATATATTCTAGTAAAAAGATATTGAGCTCGGAGTTGAGGAAATCTAAAGAGGTTCATGCAATGGATATGACCTCAAGTAGTGAAATCTACCTGTTTAAAGATAGCGTCAGAGCTGAGAGGACTCTCCTTGTTTTTGCGGTGAGCAGGCGCCGCCGCTCTGAATTTGTATTTCATAGCCATGGCGTCCGTTCCATTGCCATTACTACTTTCTCCATTCTCCTTCACTTTCACCTCCTCCTCTTTCTCTTCCTCTTCCTTCTCATAACTGAACTCCCCATCCTGCTTCTTATTATCGGATTCCACGAGGAAATTTCCGATCACATTAGCGTCGCTCCGTTCATTATCGGAACCGTTGAATGCGGTTTCGGCCTCCGGAGAGTTAAAATCGGAGGCGAGAAGATGCGGAACAGAGAGAGCACTTTGCCTCCGGCGACGAGTAGTTTGGTGCGCGCGGGCGTTGTCAGTGCTGGACGAGGTAGTGTCCAGGATCGCCATCGCGCGTAAAATTGAGAAAAAAGGAAGAAGTGGAATTCAGAACTGACCGAGCGAGAGGAGAGAGAGGAGTCGCCAGTCGGTCCAAGTCCTAGTGTCCTTAGAGAGGGGTGAGTGAAGGAAGATACAGATTTAATATATTTATTTAAATCAAAGAATTCAAATACAATACGATTGTATCAGAGATGTAATACTACAATATACAGGAATTAATAATAGTATAATAAGATGGGTAAGATTGAGGCGGTGTGCTTGAGTACTGATGACTTTGTAGTTTGTTCCATCCATGCATTATTCATTCCATTTGTAACTAAGCTATGGCTGGCGCATTTTAGCTCTTCATGCGCGCGCCGAGGAACCTAAAAGTACGCTTGGTAGGGTCTACTTGTTTTGGCATCTTCTTCTTCTTTCTTCTCTTTTTTAACTTTTTTTTTGAATGGATTCTCACCTTGTCCATTAGAATTAGTATATTATTTCTTCCGTCTCACTTTAGTTGTCCAATTTCTTTTTGGACCGCATGCTAATAAAGCATTAATTAACACGTATCTACCCACTTTCTCTTTATTATTATTTTATTTATAGGTGAGACCAAATAGGAAATTGGACAACTAAAGTGGGACATCCAATATGGTATACCGGACAACTAAAGTGGGACGGAGGGAGTATTTGGTATTCTTATATCAAGGGAAATATTGGTTTCAAGTAAATGGATACATTTCAATTTCAACTTGTTGGAAATTAGTGATATAAATTAGGCGTATAATATCTTTTGCTTTGAGCATGTTTTTCAGTATCTAATTTTTGGTATCATATATAGTGGGCTGGATTGGGACCTGTACTCATGGCTGAGTAATTACACACTAATTCAAACAATTTGGGTTTCTTTTTATGACGGCACTATTGAATTTTTGAAGTTGGACTTAATTTAGATATTCACAAATATCTTGTAGACTTCTTTTATATATTTGAGTTTCGGATCGGATTGGACCAGAATATGGTTATATACATTCTCAATAATAAAATTAGCTATTAATTATTTTATTTTTATAATAAATTCTTGAAAATAACATTTATCTTCTTGAGTTTAGGAAATTGATCACACTGGAATCTTATTATTTTCAACCACCTAACAATATAAATGTGATTTTAACATCTTCTTTAAATTGTGTTATATTTGAATATCTCTTCAAATGAAAAGTTAAAGAATGTATCACCTTTCAAATCATTTTCTATTTTCATTTTTCATTTTTTATAAATTAAAATTTTATCATTTTTTTCATTTGCACCTCACTCTAAGTGTTGAATAATATTATCTCTAAATTTAGAGTTATAATATTATCTATCTTTAAAGTGAGTTGGAGGAAGAAAATTTGTGAAATTATAATTCATAATGAAATGATTATTAAAAAAAATAAATAATGTGAATACTTTTGATCCTCATTTTAGATCCAACTATGAATTTTTTAGCTCTAACTTTTGGATTCAGATTCCCACTTTCACTATGATTTTCAAAAGGACTAAAATTGTCCGTTAATTTATTTATCTCAATTCAATATTCGCGTTCTAACTCTTTAAACACAATCGAATTAAACCACCATCTTTCCATAGAATTTTATTGTTCTCTATCTATACTATAATACAAATTCAGTGTAAGTTAGTCATATCACCCCTTGAAACCCACCCTCCTAGCATCTATTTAATTTTTTCTACTTTTCTAGATTTTTGTAATTTTATCTATATATTAATCATATATAATATTATATATTCTTATTTTCATGTAAGTATGTTATGTCTTTTGTCATGACCCCATTTCCCTGAAGGACGGATCCATGGAGTGCGACTTGGTGGTGAATTAAAGAAATGGTTAAGAAGGATGAAATCACAAACAACACTGGAATTCAAAATATAATCGATTACAATAGTCCAGAAACAGTTACGAGTAAGAGTCAATAACTTAGAGGCTCAAATAGAACAACATACTGATAGAAGTTCCAAAAAGTTCAAAGTATGAAATACAGAATTCAAGAACTGAAATACGTCAAAAGGGTTCTAGATTTACAATCCAGACCATTATGGAAAACAATAAAAGTTTGCAGCGGAATAACAAAAGCCATTAATACACATATGAAGATATGTATTAACCTCTTACTACTTATCAAAAAGCAACGTCTACTCAGCACTTTAACCATTGCCCTTGCTCAACCTGCAAGTTTTTGGAAATACAAGCAGGGCTGAGTACTTGATGTACTCTATGGGTTATGCCGAAAACAAACAGTTATTGATCATGCATTTACACAGTATAACACAAGTATCTTGAAATAACCAGTGAATACTAAATATTCATTTGATTTTACTCAAAAATTGGAGTGATCACTCTCTTTTCCATGTGTCTCATCCATATCTGTAACCGATGCTGGTGAGCAATGTTTCCGCTCCCCCAGACATAAACAATAGCAATAACGCTGGTGAGCAATGTTACCGCTTCCCCAGACGTTAATATTGGGTTCCACCGGATTGGTCAATACTGACACGCAGTCCTATGTGGACCGGTCCGTAATAACTCACAATCTCACTCCCCATGTGTACACTAACCTTGACCAACACATGACTCAAGATCCGATCGTTATTCACAAGTTGACCAGTTTACAAACATGGATCAACACAGATAGGAATCACACATAAAACACAAAGAATTTTATGCATGTCAATCATTTCACATTTTATTTGAACATGCTTTATTACAGCAAAAGTATAGGTTGTATAGTAAACCCACCCGAGATACCAGTATTAGCTGACAAGTCTGGTTCTCCTTCTCGTTCCTTAGCTGTCACCCCCTCGATGGACCTTCAGGTAACGAGTTACATTTAGAATCATTTTAGTTCTTAGAATATCTCCATCGACTCGAGACATAATGATTTTATAGGCTTTAGGGTTTCATATCCGTTCTACTAAAACACAACGAAGCTTTAAGATTTTCTCCGAAAACCTTAGTTTCGTTAAAAGGAAATAAACGTTTACTAATTCGATAAATAATTAATTGCTTGCTTGCAATTAATATAATGGAGACAATTAAATCCGACATAAGAATCGGAATTTTTTTAGATAAGTTCGCGTAATTGGGGACCCTTATAAAAAGTTCATGTCTCGATTTGAATTAATTTAGATTCACCATATTAATTAAGTAATCTAATTAATTATTAATAAATTAATTATAAGTAATTAATAATAATTAAGACTTGATATATATCAAATAATAATTAATCCCAATAATTATTATTACTTAAGATTTCACATCTAATAATTAATTACTCTTAATTAATTATTAATCATCACTATTTATAATTTATTTAAATAATTAATCTTTTATTAATTATGAATTAATCAAATTTAATAATTAATTAATTCAATTAATTAAATTAATCAAGGTCCAATTTAATTAGGCCCAAAGACAAAATTACTCTAATCCATTATTATTTAATTAGAGTGTAGCTCAAACTAATTAATTTAAAGTTTACAATATAATATATATATGGACTCATATCCAATTAACCCATTAATTTGGCCCATGAAATTTTATATAACTTAAAACTAATCTCTTTCTTCCCCTCCCCCAAACCCATTTACGTGACCAACCCTCCTTCTCCACCCCTCCCTTTCTTTCTTTTTTTCTCTCTCTGTTTCGCGAGAAACAGAAACAGCACACACATGCACAAAATCAGCCACATCTCTGGCGCCGTTGCCGGTGGAATCTCCATCGTCTTGTCTCTCCATTCTCAGTCCTAAACTTCTCACTCCCATCTTCTCTCATTTACAGATTATTGTTAGTTTTAAATTTTTGATTTTTATGATTTAATTGAGCCTTGCGAGAGTTCTTAAATTGCAGATTGGTTTCGGAGCGATTCGGGGATGTCCGGGGTTGGTTCGGGGCTGTTTGGAACCGTTTGAGTTGGTTCGGGGTCTGTTCGGAACCGTTTGAGTTGGTTCGGGGTCTGTCGGAGTGTTTTTGGACTTGTTCGAGGTTGTTCGAAGTTATTCGAAGTGATTCGGTTAGAGTTTTGCTTCCCAAATCAACAGATAAGTTTGTTGTTAAGTTAATTAAGAAGTTTGTGGTTTGTGAATTTTATTTATATAGAGGTGGCCAGTAGTCACTTCTAAATTTCGAAGATTAAATTTTGATTACTACTTGCTCGAATTTTTCAGATTTGGAGAAGAATTTCAACATCTTTATAAAACTACTTGTTTTAATGCGATGTAGAAGCTTAAATTATAGATAATGAAAGGCCTAAACATCCGTACGAAAGCATGCTTTTGTTTATATATTACGCAGCAAAGAAATTAGTATCTTGCTAGTTAAAGTTAGAAGTAAGACTAAGCATGAAGTGATGTGTTAAAACTGAAATTGACAAAGTAACACCTTCTTGGTTGAGAGTTGGATGATGGACTGTGGTTGTGGTGTGTTTTGTAATGGATTTTTCCTCTCTTCTATGGATTTCTCCTCTTGCAGGTACAAATAGGTTTTTGAAGTTGTATATTGGTTATAGTAGTAAGGTCGATGAGAAATGGTTGAGTTATGATATTATAGATGGTAAAAGAGTGATGATGTCGGTGGAAAGATGACTGCTGGAGTTAATAGAGTTGGGATGAAAGCATGGGTTTGGCAGCAAAGTTTTGACAAATGAGGATTGATTTGATATTGTGCAGTGAGGGAAGATATAACTGTCGATTTCCCTCATTTCTAGTGTTAGGAAATATCTAGATATTGTTTTGCAATACACATGTAGTATAAAATTTTATATGGTACTCTCCGTCGAGGTGAGTTGTCTCACTTACCAAATAAGGGTGTCCCCCTTCACTTGTCTCATTTCCTAAAAAGGAAAAAATTAAGATGTAATAGAAGGAGTTAATGGTAATAAAGTAGGTGAAAGAAGAAAAAGATGAATGAAGTAGGTGAAAAAAGTATGTGAAAGAGGTAAATTAAGAAGATAATAAAGGGTGTATTGGTTTGCGATCCGAAAACAAAGTGGACAACTGAGGTGGGACGGAGGGAGTATTATTTAAAGATTGTAATTCTACTCAAATGAATGTATATTGGACTTTTAATACAATTGAGCTTTTATTAAATTATGTTGCTTAATAATATTTTTCTATTTGCATTATTTTACATACTTTTATTATCAAAATAATAAGGTTCAAAAATCATCTGAATAAATAAAAAAAAAAATAGATTTCGGTTGAAATCAAATATCGAATTAAATTCGACACATCAAAAATTTTTCAAGCTTAGTTAAATAACGAAATTAAATTCAACAACGGAGTTTAAAAATTTCCTACGGATATGATACCTTATTAAATAATAAATTCAATAATTCTTGCGAATTAAAATACGGGGTATTACATCTTTATTTCTATGTATTTCATAGATTGTATTATATTATTTCATATTTAAGTGTTATTTTAATAAATCTATACTATAATACAAATTCAGTCCAAATTATCCACATCATCCCTTGAAACCCTCTTAGCCTCCCATTTAATTTTTTCGATTTTTCTACATTTTTTGAATTTTATCTATATATTAATCATATATAGTATTATATATTCTTATTTCCATGTAGACATATGATATTTATGTTATGTTTTTATTTCTATGTATATCATAGATTGTATTATATATTATTTCATATTTAAATATTATTTTATTAAATATAATATATATATATATATTGATATATTAATTTGATATGTATATTTTGATAACTAATTTAATAATACTTTATATAAATTATGTACAATCTTTTGAAATCTAATGAAAATTAATAAATTGTATGAAAACATCTAGATTTCTATATTAGATTATATGTTTTTCAAATCTAATAAGAATAAATTATATAAAAATTTATAAAGCTCACATCATTTGAAAATATTTTTTTTAATATGTATAATTTATTATATATGATTATAACATACTTTAAATTATATTATTATCCGAACAATCCAAATATATTTTTAAATATAGATAATAAAAATTGAATGAATCGTTTTTTTTTTTACTAAAATAATAATATATAAATATAAAATAGTGTATAATCTTCTTATTATTTATATATCCTATATTAATTGTATATTTCGATGCATATTTGATAATTCAAATACGTATTTCATAATCTTCTTCATATATAAGTATCATTTTCATTAGTATAAAAAATAGTCAATGTATATATTTCGATGCATATTTGATAATTCAATCAAATTGGTGATTTTGGGTCGAATATCATTATTATATAATGAAATTGAACTTCATTATTACCCACATATTAAGTTATCTATTAGTAGATAGATATTTTAAATGTATTTTATTATTATACTTTATATGTAATTTTTTTTATCTTTAATCAAAAAAATTAACATTGCTAATTAAAGATATTTAAACTTATGTATTTTTTTTGTTCGAGCAAGTATTGAATTCAATTCATGTTCTTTTAATATATCACTATATATACATTATAGTTATGAAAATCTATATGCTATTAATACTATTATGATTTTAATCCTTTGTGGCACTCTCAAATCACTCCATTCATATATATCTAAATTCTCATGATTTTGGGATTAAAAAAATCATATATAAAATTATATATTCTTATTTTCATGTAGTATATAATCTTCTTATTTATTTATATATCCTATATTAATTGTATATTATTTCATATTTATGTATCATTTTGATTAATATAAAAAAATAGTTAATGAATATATTTCGATGCATTATTTAGAATTAAATCAAATTGATGATTTTTGACCGTATATCATTATTAGAGAATGAAATTGAGCTTCAATATTATCACACATATTAAGTTATCTATTAGTGGGTAGATATTTTAAATATTTTTATTATTACACTTTACATGTATTTTATTTAATCTTTAATCCAAAAATTAACATTCATAATTATTTATCATAATAATTAAAGATATATAAACATATGTATTTTTTGTTCAGACAAGTATTGAATTCAATTCATATCATTTATTCTCAATTCCACAATTAGGTCATGAGCTTAGACAACTGTTTACACTCGATAACACACAAAATAATGAGAATTTTTAGATTAATATTATACGACATCAACTAATCATTAGCGTAAATGTATACATTATAGTTACAAATAAATAATTTAAATAAAATTTTCACGCCTAATGAAATTCATATATCACTACAACAAAACTCTCTAATAGTGACACTTGGGAGTAACTGTTATGAGTGTCACAAAATTTTAAATGTATGTCACTAAAATTATTAGTAGCATTTAATGGTATAACTAATTTTGTGTAGTGACACTTTCAAATACATGTCACAAATTATTATTTAAGTTACACTTTTAAATGTCACTAAAAATTTTAGTAACATGCAATAAAATTTTGTAACACCCATAATAGTTACACCCAAGTGTAATTATTTGAGAGTTTGTTGTAGTGATATATATATATATATATATATATAATTTTTGAATCAAGCACGAGTATATATATTTAATTTGTAATCAGATTATAATATATATATATATATATTATATAAAAATATATTTATGAATCAAACACGAGTATATATGCATATAAATAAATAAGTTTAAATATTTGAATTTATTTTCATTAATATAAAAAATATTTAATGAGTATATTTTGATACATATTTGATAATTCAATTAAATTAATAAATTTTGGTCGTATATCATTATTAGATATTAAAACTCAACTTCATCATTAGCTACATTATTAGATATTGAAATTTAACTTTATTATTACCTACTTAACTTTTCTATCGGTGGGTAGATATTTTAAATGTATTTATTATGCTTTAAATGTATTAAATGATTCATGTTATTTAAAAAAAATCATATATATATATATATATAATCTAGGGATAAAAAATTTAAATACTCACTTTAATAAATAAATAATACACATTTAAAAATAAGAGATAAAAATATCCACTTATATTAGCACATGAGAAAATTGATCATGTGTTTATGTATTTCATTTCAAAACAAATTTGAATTATATGAGCACGTGAGGAAATGTGTGCATTGTAGTTACAAATAAATAATTTAAATAAATTATTTACACCCAATAAAATTTATATATATTTAATTTTTGTAGCAAACACGGGTATATGCATTTATTTTTTAATAATATTGTGAATGTATATATTTCATAAAATCTGAGTTTATTTTCGTACGGGCTTGGACATGAATGCGTAATTAATGGATAAAGATGTGTAACAAGACATTTATCGATTTTGAGATGAATACGCATACATAAAATTCAAATAAATTGATTATATTTTTATAAATAGTCAAATATAGTTTATTTTCATTGGTAATATTTAGTTATAATATATATTTTATAAATTCGAATTTATAATACATATTATTATATGAGCGTAAGACGAAATCAATTGGTTCATGATTATAAACATTTGAAATCGAAATCGAAACCGAATCGCTTCCTATACAGTTGCGATTTAGAATTTTAATAATCTTTAACGATTTGGTTCTCATAAACGCCGATTACGATTCTTTTGAACATCTCTAATAATACTGAGTATTGGAATCATTTTTAACTTTATTTTAGAACGAATATGAGTATATAAATTAAATTAAAATATATTAAAAGAAATATTAAGTTTTTAGTATGAGTCTACTAATAGACAAGTTTACGATAATTTAATATTTATGATTTATATATATATATATATATATATATTGTAAATTTAATTTTTTTTTTCATATTTTAAAATAATTGCAAATTTATGTCTATCTCATTTTTCTAAATTAACATGAGTGAACCTATCCTTTTAATGGGTATGGGTATATATTATTCATATGAATAAATTGAATAGATTGAATATATTGAACCTTTCCTTTAAATGGCTATGGGTATATATTATTCATATGAATATATTGAATCTATTTGGAGAAAATGTAGTCAAACTAGTTATTTATATTGTATATATCAAGGTAAAACCTAAGTAAACGATTTATTAATAAATCATATATTGAGGATTGAATTGTTTTGTCAAGTAAAGAGTCGCATGTCAATCTATAGTATATATGTTAGGTTGGCTAAGAGAGTTAAAGTTGTTTGCTAAGTGATAGTATATGATAGTGTATATACATAGGTTTGATATACAAGAATTGTCACTTTTCATATAAAAAAGTAAATTTTAGTCACTTGAAAGAAATTATCAAAATTATAGCTATTTTTTTTAATAAAATTATATAATTAATTTTAATAAATTAAAAAAATAAATAAACATCCTCAATTATTAATGTCATACTATCATCTTCCCTATACAGTCTCCTCCTTTCACACTTTGCACCTTATCCGTTCATATCTACAATTCCATCACCACAACACCGCCACAACCACCACGCGAGCCACCATCACCAACTCAGCCATCACCGCACGCCATGAACATTGCCCAGCAGTGTTTGGTGCTCCTATTCTTCCATCACCAACACCACACCATTGGCCGCCACCACGTTGCCGCTATCATCACAATTGTCTCCTGGCACTAATGTCGTGGTTGTCAACTCTCTTTCTCTCTCTAATCGGTAACCTACTTATCTTCATGCATCGATTTGTTTTGTTCTCTCACATCTTTTAACATTATGCCGACAAAGTGTTTGTAAAAAGAACAAATAATTTTATAGTACATGAACGACCAACATTTGGTCGTGCTCATGTAATTACATACATGCAACACTAGGTTATACAAATTACATGAACATGACCACGTGATGGTCTTGCTCATGTATTTATGCCAATAAATATTAATTTACAGAAATTACACAAACACGCTTAATAATTAGTCGTGTTAATGTAACTAACTTTATTTTGACAATCATGCGCATGATTACATGAGCATGACCTGGTTTGTTCATGCTCGTGTAATTTTTTGACGGGGGCATATTTGTAACATTGAGTTTTTTTATAAATGACTAATGTTTACTTTATTTATTTATTTATTTGAATATAGGCTATTTTAGGCAAGGGTGCCTATACGGGTCAGGTTGGGTACCCGATCCCAAAAACTCCCAAATTTTCCAACCCGACCCCAATCCTGAAGTAAAATTCGGGTACCCTAAACCCGAGTCAAGTCGGGTACCCCCAAATTTGCAAATTGAAAAATAAGAAATACTCCCTCTGTCCCCCAAAGATCTTCTCACTTTGACCCGGCACGAGTTTTAATAACATGTGTTGACTTTGGTTGTTAAAGTGTAAAGTGATAGTAAAGTGATGTTAGTGTAGAATGAGTCCCACAAAAAGTAGTATGATGTGTAAGATATTGTGAGTGGATAATGAGACCCACATTAAATAAGATGGGTAAAATAGAAGGTTTCCAAAAATAGAAATAAAGTGGGAAGAAAGATGGGGAACAACCCAAAATAGAAGAGTGGGAAGATCTTTGGGGGACGGAGAGAGTATATAAATTAGATTTTATTGGGATGAATTTGAAGTTAGATAAAACACAAATGAAAATATGAAGAAATCAAATAGAATTAGGAAAATCTTTTAGATTTGAAGCTAAATTCTGAGATCCAAAAGATAGTTTCTCAAATCTAACTAAAAGCAGAAAATAATATTATGCTCTTCCTGGTTACCTCGACTGAAACTTCTACGAAGAAGAGGCAACAAGGATCACATTGACGACTACAGTGGAGACCAGGCAATAGTCGGGCAACACTGCATAAATAGAAGAAGAAATGACAATGAAAAATAAATAATTAAGGAAGGACGATATAATTGAACTTAAATAATCATTCAGAAAGTAATGATTAATTTCTTACTTCAAATTGTTCTTTTCTTTAAAGTTCGATTCGTGATATTTTTATTAATTAATTACTAATAATTAATCAATAATATTAAATAAGTATTCTCAATTTATAATCATTAATCAACTCTTATTAATTTAATTAATTAATATTGTTAAAATAAGTCATTCAATTAAATAAATTATGGATCAAATAATCTTAATTTTAATTCGGCCCATCGTTAATTCATCTGATCTAATTATTTAAATTGAATCTCGATTCGAAAGATGAATGGCCCGACCCAATACCCAAAACCCTTTTAACTTACTTATTATTTTCTTTTTTCTTTTCTTTTCTTTTCTCATTTTTTGTTTCATTTCCAACTCTCCCTCTCGTTCTCAACCTTCAAACACCACACACCCAGCGCCACCGCACTCCTCTGCGCGGAGCTGTCCGGCGAAACTCGTTGCGTCCGCCATCTCCTCATCCTTTTTCTGTCTCTCCTTCTCTCCTCTTTCTATTGAAACTTGAATGAGGCAGAGCCTCTCATCTCCAGCGAAGACTCCCGTAGCCGTGGTTCACTATCCCTGCAGACGCCACCGAATCGCCAATCCTTATGGAGATAGCAGCGCCGAAACATCACGTGCAGTAGGTAACCTCTCATTTCACTTCTTAATGTAAATCTTATTATTTTGGGAAGTTTTATGCTCTTGAGATGTTGAAGATTTTGTTATGCAATAGCTTAGCCTATGTTAAGTGAAGATTCCTCCTCTTTGTTTTAGTGCCCAACTTAAATTTTGAGTATTGGAGAAGGATTCTCAAATGTAAATTATTATCTAAGTTCTTAGTTATGAGAGCTCGATTCTGTTTGTGCAGCATGCTGTGTTCTATGAACTTAAGACATCATCAACGATTTAAAAAACATGAAGAGTTGCAATGCATAGAGATGTTCTATATTGAACTTAAAGTCTTCAATTCAAAATGTCAACTACCTATTTGGTTGAGAATTAAAAGATGAGTTTGTGGCTATGTTGTTTCCTTTTAATGCTGCATGATAGTCGCATTTGGCAATCGAAAAGAAAAATAAATACATTATTTTGGCTTTCTTGTATATATCAGCAAATCATATCGTAGAGCCTGAATTAAAGAGCAGAAAAGGAATAACAACATGAAAATTCAATATATTCCAAAGGTTCCTACAAAGAAGAGACAAGATATTTAGAAGAAAAAAAGGAGCTCTTTTATTGATAGAGATGGACAAGTTTGAACTCTCTCATCTCATGCTTCCATGAAGCAGGGGAAGAAGGTAGCTTTGGTATCAGGATCATCCCACACCAAATTACTCCACCATTCATTGCTGCAGTAAACCGTTGGCAACTCAGACACACTGTGTGCTTTAAGTGGAAGTTTCCTTAGCTTTGGACAATCTATTACAGCAATCTTCTTCAGACAAGGGAACACCATAGCCTTGTCGCAGATGCTAGTTAACTTGGGTGCATCTCTTATAGACATAATTCTCAGCTTAGCAAAAGCATTCAAGTAATCCTCTTCCACCACATCTTCCTTACTTACCACTTCCTCCATCTCCCTGCAGTAAAATATGTACACCATCTCAAGCCTCGGAATCCTCAAGATCCATGACACGTTCTTCAGCTTGTCACAGTACCAAATGTTGACACATCGGAGGCTTAGAAGGCAAGTGCGACTCACCGTGTTCTTCCATATCGTGGTGAGGCTTGGAAGACCATTGAGAGCCAAGATCTCTAAATTAGGAAGCCAGTTTTCACCTGCAGATGCCTCATTAATCTTCAAGTACATAAGGTCAGTGCAGTTGTTGATGCTGAGCCTTCTTAGTTGATCACTATCTCCTGCATATGATGACAGTGGCAGTTGGTGCAGGCCTTCACAGTCCTTGATGTACAAGCAGTGTATGCAGCTGCGCAAGAATGAGCTACGTGACACATTGTTGAGGGTCGACAGTGTGGTTGCAGTGATCCCGAGAGAGACGAGGCTGGTAAGGTGTTCCAAATCAGCAAGCCTTAGCTCGTCAAATTCTGACGTGGTTGAGGCTTGCTCTTCCCAACTGTAGTAGAAATTCAAGACTCTCAATTGAAAGAGCCCGGATATAGCTTCAGATGGAATGGTTCTTAGATATGGATTGCGCTGCAAATTCAAGTGCCTTAAGGTTTTGAGTGAGCCCAACTCTCTAGGCAGTGTGCTTAGCTTGGTTCCTGATAGATCAAGATGGTGAATACTGTCTAATCTGCATATACTTGGAGGAAGCTCTTTGATGCTGGTGAAGGACAAGTCCAAGACTTTGAGAGCAGGCATGTTTTGGAAGAAATCATCACTGAATTTGCTCAACCCATTGTTCAAGTGGAGGAGTAAGGTTGACAGATTAGGACAATCAGGTGAATGAGTCAAATCTGTGATCTGATTATCCATCAAAGAGATTCTCTCAGCTTGTGCCCATCTCTGCACACATGGTGCCTCCATGAGGCCTTGGCTCGCCCACATCATGAACCGCTCCTCGGGCACAACCCACAGTATAAAGCTCCTCACCACGTCGTGCAGCTTAACACGCGACGTATCTTCCCCACTCTCCAAGAAGCATGCAACTTTCAATGACCCAATAATGGCATGCCCCATGATGTGTAGGTTACTGCCATTCTCCAAGAAGCCTTCCCCTACCCAGTACTCAATCAGCTGCTCTTCCTCGATCTCATAGTCTTCAGGAAACAGAGAGCAATACGACAAACACGACCTTAGATTATCACTGCCAAGATTGTCATACCCAAACTTAAGTAGATTGAAAACATCCTCCATGCCTCGAACTTGTGATGGAGTCTTGTGAAGGACTTCCACTGCATATCTCCATTCTTCCTCCCTCTTCTTGTTTGCCATCGCCCTCCCCATGGTCACCAACGCAAGTGGTAGCCCTCCACATTTCCTCACCATGGTCATTGCATGAGGCAATATGAAAGGTGAGTTCACTATATCATTTGCTCCAACCTTCTGTTGGAAGAGCTCCCAAGATTTCCTCTCATCAAGAAACTCCACCTTGAGCTTGCAGTTGGCATCCATGTCACTACACACCTCCATTGAGCGTGTAGTAAACACCACTTTGCTCCCATTCTCCTTATTGGGTACAGGAATCCCAATCTTTTCAAGATCAAGGCCTTCCCAAACATCATCTAACAACAACAGAAACTTCTTGCTCTTCATGATGCTATGTATCCTCATTGCTCTCAGTTCTTGAAGCTGAGCTGCATCCCAAGACAAGCCCAGCCTCGCCCCTACCGCTTGCTGAATATTCTCAACCACAAAATCTCCCGACACAACTGCCCATATCACCACATCAAAATCATGATCCCGGCTCAAGAAGCCATTGTTAATGCACTTGAGCAGAGTAGTCTTTCCTACGCCTCCCATCCCGTATAACCCAATAGTCCACACATTATCCTCCTTCAAGAGCTTCCCAACTCTCTCTAACATCAAATCAACCCCCACAGCTGGTCTGCTAGGAATCTCGACAGCAGGCAGCAGCGCATCAGGTAACCCTACTTCCAATTTTCCTTTCCCTTTAAGGTCATTAACTAGATCGAGCTCCTCTGCAACTCTCTTAGCAAGCTCATACCTCACCAAACACTTTGCGTTGCAGCAGAATAGGCACTGTTTCTTCTCATTCATATCATTTCTGATCATTCTTACTTGGTTTGCCACTTGATCTACTCTAACTAGCCACCCTTTGACTTGGCTGGAAAGAGTGAGCCCCATCACCACTGCTTTATCCACCTCCTTTTGCAAGTCAGCCCGTACCTCGCCCAGCTCCTCTGTAGCTTTCTCAAGGTTCTGCATTCTTTGGTCAAGATTCTCAGCACTGATTATTCTTTTGAACACGAAATCGATCAAACAACTGAGAAGGGAGACAAGGGGAGTGATGAATTCCATTGGAGAGATATTGTTGTGGCGAAATCAGTTATGTTTTGATGAATCTAGATATGGGGTAGTTGATGAAAATTTATTGCAATATAAAACTTTGGAGGAGCAGAGCAGATTTTAGTCTTGGTGTACCTCACCATGAAAAAGAACAGAGTGGTGATACCCATCGCAATGGGAGGGTGGAGTTAGTCTCAAGCAGCCATACGACGACCTTGACTTTGTAGCATTATCTTCATATTCTTTTAAAAATTTCTTATATTAAAAAAAATTGATTACATTAAATTAAATCACAAAGCAAGATTACAAAGAACTCGAAACTGTGATCTGTTGCTTCGAAAATGCCTCATTTTTCAATCCCACACACCCTATTCACCATCCACGAGTCTCGTCCCACGTACAGACGTACTAAACAGAACATGATATAGCACAAATGTGAAGCAAGAGGCATTTTTACTAAACTGCAACAGTTCTAATATCTCATTTTACTTAAGTTTAAATAACCTAATCAAAATACGACAGAATCTTCTAACAAAATTCGATTGTGAAACTGTAAAAACACCCAGCCTTTTATACCATTACCAGATTCTACTAAGGAACTGTGCCAGTGCAGTGTTGAATTTGTGAAGAAATTGCATAAAGCGCACAACGAGAGAAGACATTTTATTTTAGAGATATTTTTGAGGATTACATTGCGTAAAGTTCAATCAAAGATAGAATAGAAACCTATTTATATATACAAAGAAAATAACTAAAACTCTAAACTTATTCTACAATTTTAACATGCAGCAACAATTCTTTATACCATTAGCAAAATTTGACCATGATAACCTGTCAACGAGAACAAAATTATTCTAAGAGGTGAATACACAAATTAGGTATGAATGAGTAAGAGGTGAGAAAAAGATATTAGGTTTTGAAGAATACTTTGATGGACACAATCCACAACAAACTGTAGGAGTGATTCCATATCTTCAGCCATTCTAGATACTCTCTCTGGTCAGCCTAGACTGCACGTCTTTCTGTCTTGGGGGAGGCTGTTTCGTGTCTGGAGCTGCACCATTTTTTTTTATCTTGTAACAATTCTGAATCTGCAGTTGAGAACACCATGGTAACCCTTCAGTTTTCATGCTTCAGAGTTAGGGAGACATGCACGGTTTGCACACATATCTGATTATTTCTGGAATCATCTTAGATGTTTAAGTAGCAGACATTCCACAACTTTATCAGGAATTTGTTATTGTCCTTTCTCATTTATTTAGACCCACTTTGACCAAAAAGTTTTCGCAGTTTTAATCAAAATGTATCTAAATAAATAGGACGGATGGAGTATTACCGAAACAGAACAAAGTCAAACATTGGAGTTTATTTGTATTTAATCAGGAATATCATAAGTCATTTGAAATGCAATTGCAAACGCCGTGCAAATAATGTGGAACTTTAATTCTATTAATAACATATTTAATTCATTGACTGCTCTATTCATTTACAATACATTCAAATCAGTAATTAAAATATGTGATTAACTCAAATATCCAAATTATCCGCGGACGGTAGGAAATTATAATTACAAACAAAATAATTATCATAATTTTGTAATTTGAATATAAAAAATAATAATGTAAATAACTATTTTGCGAGGACTGTGAAAAGAGTTTTTCTTGTTATGGAATAGTGCATGACTTTTTAACTTTCCAACTATAGAAAGTAGAGAAAAGTGTACGGCAACAGGGGGTTCCATAGTGGGTAAGAGTTTTGTATTTACATATATACCCTTAAGGATCTTCCTCCTCTTTTCCCCAGACGTGTAGCTGCTGAAATCAAAAGCACATGAACAGCAGCCAACCGCGTAATAATTAAATCATCATGTTCCCAATCGAAACATTAAAACCCCCGAAACCCAACCCCCACCACCGTCCAGAATCCCACCCCCCAAACGTGTCCCACGCGTCTCCCTCCAAATTCCTATATCCAATTTTCAAAAATTACAAATACATACCCCTGACTTGTTCGCACACATTCTCCCTTTCAGACTTCACTACTCGCCATTTTCCCCTCCCTCACTCGTATATATACTTAAATTAATCCCCCATTATTATTAATTACAATTACTACAACAAATGGCCATTCAGTCCCCCCTGCATACTAGTAGTAGTAACAAACGCACCACTCACCTCCTCACTCATCACCATCAACAAATGGAACCCAAAAGAGCAAGATCGGAGGCGGCGGGGCCGCGCCGGCTGTGGGTCAAGACCCGTTCCAAGGCGTGGTGGGAGCACGTGAGCAGCACGGACTGCCCCGACGAGGACTTCAAGAAGGCGTTCCACATGAGCAAAGCCACGTTCCACATGCTGTGCGAGGAGCTTGAGCCGGCGGTAACCAAGAAGAACACCATGCTCCGCCTCGCCATCCCGGTGCGGCAGCGCGTCGCTGTCTGCGTTTGGCGCCTCGCCACCGGGGAGGCCCTTCGCGAGGTGTCGCGCCGCTTCGGCCTCGGCATCTCCACCTGCCACAAGCTTGTCCTCGAGGTTTGCGCCGCCATCCGCGCTCTCCTCATGCCCATGTTCCTCACCTGGCCCGACCCCCCACGCGCCGCCGCCATCACGCGCGAATTCGAGTCTCTCTCCGGTATCCCCAACGTCGCCGGTGCAATCTACACCACCCACATTCCCATCATCGCCCCCAAGTTCAGTGTCGCCCCCTACTTCAACAAGCGCCACACCGAGCGCAACCAGAAAACCACCTATTCCGTCACCCTACAAGGCGTGGTGGACTCCAAGGGGGTCTTCACTGACATCTGCGTGGGGTGGCCGGGATCCATGTCAGACGAGCAGGTCCTCCACAAATCCGCGCTTTTCCAACGCGCCGCTAACCACGGCGGCACGTGGGTCGTGGGCAACACTTCCTTTCCGCTCACGGACTGGCTGCTGGTGCCGTACGCGCACCAGAATCTTACGTGGGGGCAGCACGCGTTTAACGAGAAGATGGGGGAAGTGGAAGGGGTGGCGAAGGAGGCGTTTATGCGGCTGAAGGCCCGGTGGAGCTGCCTGCAGAAGAGGACGGAGATGAAGCTGCTGGATTTGCCAGTGGTACTAGGCGCTTGCTGCGTGCTGCACAACATATGCGAGATGAGGAACGAGGGGCTGAGGTCGGAGCTGCGCTGCAATCTCTTGGACGATCAGATTCCACCGGAGAACGCCGTGAGGTCGGCGGAGGCCGCGTATGCGAGGGACCAGATCGCGCACAAGCTCTTGCATCATAATTTGGAGGGAACTAATTTTCGGTAGTTAAATTCGTTGGAATTTTGTTTTTTAATTTTACTATTATTTTTACCGATGCAGTTGCACGGGAAATTATCTTTTGTAGTATATAATTTCATCATTTTAAAATATAGATAATTTTAATAATGTTTAATAAAATCAAACAATCCAAATAAAAGTTATCTTATTATATATGATAAGTATTAAGCCTACATATTAGTATATTTTTAAAGATTGTAAATAGGTTATTATATACTCCATCAGTTTTATAAAAACATGTACCATTTGAATCTTTGATGCGATACAAATTTTAATAAAATGTAGTTGAATTGAGTGGTATTAAAAATCGACTCACAAAAAATGTTATTAAGTATTAAAATATAATTAATTTGAATGGTAGTGTGTTATGACTCACAAAAAGGTATTATTAAATTAAAATATAATTGATTTGAATGGTAATGGAGATTGAGACCCACAAAAAAGTGTTACTCTCTCCGTCTACCAAAGAGTTTAACATTTTGACTTACACAGGTTTTAATAAAAGATGATGACTTAGTGTATAGTGTGTAAGAAGTATAATGAGTGGAGTTATAAAGGTGTGATGTTAGTGAAGATTGAGTCTCACTTAAAGGTGTGTTGTGAGTGGAGGTTGAGTCTCAAAATAGAAACTTTTAAGTGTTAAACACTTTTGTGGACGACCCGAAAAGGAAATTCGTTAAACACTTTCGTGGACGGAGGGAGTATTAAACTTTAAACCATATCCAAAAATAAAAAATGCATGTTTATGTGGAACGTAATAAAATTGCAAAAGATGTATCTTTTTAAAAAACGAAATGAGTATTAATTTCTCTTTTTAATGTAACAAAAACATAAAAAATTGTTTATTACATATTATTCGATTTGAAGATTACCTAATTAATTTATGATGCGTATTTTCTAATTTTTTTAAGTTGCAATTTGACTTCAAAATATTTAATTAGTTTTTTTTTTTGCACATATGTGAAATATATTTCTTATTTACATTTTATTAAGTTTATAATGGTTTATTTAATACAAATTTATTTAATGATTTATTGAGACTATTCATTTACCCACTCCCCACTACCTAATTATTATCTCTTTAATGAATTTATTAATTTGTATTATTTCTAATTAACTATATATAATAATAATTTATATTTACTTAAATTATTTAATGATAATAAATTATATATTTATAATCAAAATAATAAAATAATGAATATAATTTTATAAATGAAATTAAAGAAAATTAATTATTGATGATATGAAAAAAAACTTAAAAAAATAATAAATATAACTATATTTGAATATATTTTTTTATTCATTTATTTTGTCATAATTTAAGATAAAATAAAATGAAGAAATGAAAAGACAATAAAATAAATAAACTAAAAATATACATATTTTTTATTAATTATAAAATAATAAATAAAACTTTAAATGGGTTTTAAAAAAATTAATTATTGATAATTTGAATAAAAGAAAAAATAAGAAATATAGATATAACTATATTTGTATACACATTTTTATTCATTTATAATGTCATTTGCTTAAGAAAAATAAAAATGAGAAAGTGAAAAGACAATAAGGTAAATATAATATTTTTAAGTGGGTATTTTTTATTTTTTACTTATCAAAATGGGTATTTTAGTATTTACCCCTATAATAAAAATATTAATTATATATAATTTTATAAAATATGTAAATTAATAAAATAAGAAATATGATTTTATAAATGGAATTAAAACAATTCATTACTGATAATATTAAAAAAACAGAAAATAAAAATATGAAGTCAAAAGACAATAATGTAAATATAATAAAATGAACAGACACGTTTATTTCATAATATATATAAATTAATAAAATAATAAATATAATTTTATTATGAAATTAAATAAAATTAATTATTGATAATATGAGAAAAAAAAAAGAATAGTCAAAGAATATTAATCTAAATAAAATAAAAGAGGAAGGACAAAATGGAAAAAAAAGTGGCAAAATGGTATATATATAGATTTCATGGCTGGCTGGCTTGCTTGCTTGATTAATTAGGTGATCAGTTGTGTGCTATATATACTTTAGTGTAATTCCTTGATTTGATTTGTTGTAGTTACTCCACTACTGATCATATAAGGACTACTCATTTCATTATTTTAATGAAGTAAGTTTCTTGTTTCATTAAATTTTTTGTTTTATATTAGGTGTCATATTCTAAAAATTTAGAATTAAATAATCATATTCTTTCCGCTCTGCCATTTATCTATTAAATGTATCTACATAATATTTCAAAAGATAAATTGATTAATAAAAATATAAATGTAAATTACATATTATTATTGATATGCGTGAAAAAATAAAATAGATCATTTATTTAAAAATGGAAGGAATATGTATTAGTATATGAGAATTGCAGTAAGTACATATCATAAGCTGCTTAAAAAAATTTGTTTACGGACACACATACTAATATGCATCTAAGGGTATATAATACTCCATCCGTCCTGCTAAATGTGGTCACGTTTCCTTATTGAGTCGTTGGTCACTTTTTCAAAAAGGAAAAAAAAATTATATTTACAATATATCACTCCTACTTTATTAAACTACACCACTTTATTTTCTTAAACTCCGTGTCGAACCCTTTGTGGCCGCATTTAGCGGGACAGATGGAGTATATATATAACAAATAAGATTTTGATGATATAATTGAAAATGTTTATTCGCCTGGGCGGACGTGTACTTAATACATTAGCTAATGATGTGACGTGCCTAGTAGATAAATATTAAAATTTTAATATAAAATTTATTAATTCTCATTTTTTTTGATTATGGTTTATTCTTTAAGCTATAATTTAATACTTCATTCGTCTCACTTCATTAGTCCACTTTGACCAAAAAATTTGGTCAAAGTGAGACTAATGAAATGAGACGAGAGAATTTTATTTAATATAAATAATATAATAATAAAAAATAAAAATTATAGTGACTCGTATGTTGACGTGACATTGTCATATCAATCGTAAGCACGTTATAAGCATGCTTCGACTAGTTTTTAGCAAAATTATAACTCAAAACAACAAAAATTAACTAAGTAATTAAACCAATTGTTCTTAGCTCAGCTGGTAGAGCATGTACGTGGTCATATATTCTATTTATATAGATAGCGACTTCGAAAAATAAATGAGACAAAATGTTAAAATAATTATTTTTAAGAAAATATAAAAATAATCATTCAAATCAAAAGGGTGAATATCCGAATTTTAATATAATATTTTGTCTTTGCGTGGAAAAATGCAGTATGCGAAGTTTTGTAGCAAGTGGAGTTTGAGTCTCACTTATTATTTTTAAACTGAAGATTGTGTATTGAGTGAAATTTGAGTTTCCGTCATTTATAATTTTTAATTGAATTATGTGCATTGAATGAGGTAAAAATATTGACCGATAGAGCGAAAAAGAAATATGTTAAAAACATTTGTGGATGAAAGAGTAATCATTTTTTAAAAATTTGGACCAATTTACCCCTTTATCTTAAAATTTTGTTTAATTTTCGTGTAATACACAAATCTCGCAAATTCGAATTCGTATGATCCATGTGTACTTCATTTTTACACACGATCGTGCAAGCTCGATTGTACAACAATGTGTGTTGTTCTAAATTATGTACAAACACATAACTTCACATGCTCGAATTTACAAAAAGCGTGTGTTCTGCAAAAATGGAGAATAAAAAGATGTTTTTGTCAAACCAATAAAAAAAGTTATATTTAATATTATTTTTATCCAAGAAATTATTATTATTTTTTTTTAAAAAATTACTCCTATTTTGCCCTATTGTGAAAAGAAAAAAAATACAAAATAAACCAACTTGAAAATTGAAATAGTTATCCTTTTATGTAGCCCAATCAAACTTAATTAACTCTTATTGCCTTGGTTCGGATTCAATATATTATACTCGTTTTATTATTTTTTATATATGTTGGTCCCGAAACGAGTATTCTGGTGTATGGGGGAATACACCAATTTAAAATCATTTTTTCGATTAAAAGATAGTTCAGTGAAAGCTCAAATATGAAGGGAGGTTGCTTCAGAAGAGTATAACTTTAGATAGCAATCCTTCAGTCTACACTTAGTGTTTGACTGATTGACTAATATCTTAAGTGTTGCAGTGCGGAAGTGGTGGTTTTAGAAGCTTATTCGTTTATCAGAAAACTTAATGTTAATGTTCAAGTTTGCTTTTAATCAGTATTCAGTAGATGCAATAGAGCGTTAGAGAATAAAGAATACTGAAAGTAAATAGAGAAGACACACAGAATTGGTTTGCGTGGTTCGGAGATAAAAACTCATACGTCCACGAGTCTCGATGTGAGTCGGGGGTTTCCAACTAATTAAATGGAGTGTCTTACAGTGATCAACCTTGAAGGTTATAATGACAATGGATTCTGATCACTTCCAACTAAGAAAACTAATTCTAAGCTAGATCTATTCTTCGGTTACAATTTGTATCGCTACTAAAAGCAAACTAAAGAATTACAGAGTGAGCTTGAATGTTTCTAGAATCTGAAAACTTGATAGCAGATGAAAGCTTGAGAGCGATAGAGAGTTTGATAACTTGGTAACCGATGTTTGAAGCGTTTGAAGTAGCGGACTATTTATAGGACACTCTCATAAATATATTCGTTGAGAGAGAGAGAGAGAGCTTCGTCCGTAGTATTTGAAATTCTTCCCGTTAGAGTCATAATCTTTTCAGAAGTGGTAATGTCTATAGATGTAGCATGACACTCAGTAGCAAGCATGATTTCAGTGGAAACTTCAGTGCAGAGCTTCAGTGAACGATATCTTCATGCTTCAATTAACTTCAACTTCAATACTTCAGGACATGACTTCAGTGACATGGTCTTTCAGTGTTGGCTTGAGAATTGAGTTATGGAAAACTTCAGTACTGGTCTTTGAACTTTAGTCTTGAATCCTTCAGGTCACGTGTACCTGTAAACTAAACTCGTACCTGTAAACTGAATTTACTTAACAAGTGAGTTCTAAAAATAAATTAATAACCAAATTTTAATTTTGGACTTAAACATCTTTCAGAAAAATTTTAGAATTCTCAACAATATACATTGATCAAATATGTTAGAAGGGGGACAATAGTGTATTTTAAAGGAAATACAAATGTTTGTTTGAAGGAAAATCCAGCTCATTTGGCCACGTAAGCAGTCCATCTCAATATTGATCATTTTTGTAATTTCTATAAGTTTATTATCATTTTTCGTCGTCGATTGCGTCTGCGTTTGATTCCTCCGTTACCGGCGCCCAGCCTCCGCTTCGGGCTCCGCCAAATTCACGCTCAACGCTCGGTGGTCGGCGCGTGGTTTCCAGGAGCTGAAGCGGATTTTGGCGGAGGTGAAGGAGGAGGAAATGGAGGAGCAAGCGGCGGAGCTTGGATCGAGCTTGACCCTCGAACGCGCAGAGGCCGCGAAGAAACTCATCGAGAATCATTACAAGAGCCACATGAAAGCCATACAGGAACGCAGGCGAAGGTTAATGTTGCAATTTGCATATGTGTGTGTATAAATATGTGCATGCATATTGCCATGCTTCACCAATTTTATGAAATCATTGAGTTTATATGCGGTCAGGAATTTTATTCATATATATGGGAACCATTTTTCGTAAGTATCTGCTTGAAATTTGTAAAGGCAAGTATAAAAAAAAAATCAAAATCTGATGGAAATTTGAGAGTCCTCATCATGTTGTTTAGATTTCTTAGTAACAGGTACACAGTTGCACTCTTTACTGCATACATAATATGTTGTTCTGCACTAAATTGCATAATCATCTATAGAGTATATATGCACACACGTGTACAGTGTGTGTCTGTATCTGCAGCATTGGATGAAATACTCTACGTTGAGTGTATTGCATATGCAAGTGCATTGCATTAATCATTTGTACATATGCTTGGGGAAATTCCATAAGCACCTGCTTTTGCTTTAGATGATCTAAAGAAGCAACTCTTATAGGGAAATGTAAGATTTAAAAAATGTATATATTCACAAAGAAAGAATAATATTTAGATTTTCTTGACATATCAGATACAACTATTAACTTGATCATGTAAGTTGCAGGCGTGAACTGTTAGAAAAGATGTTGGCTACCTCAGGTGTATCTGAGGAAGAACATATGAATATTTTGAAGGAGTTGGAGCGTAAAGAGACAGAATATATGCGTTTGAAGCGAAAAAGGATTTCTGTTGCTGATTTTGAGCTCTTGACAGTTATAGGGAAAGGAGCCTTTGGAGAGGTTTAATATTTTTTATATATCCATAGCTGCAGTTCCATGTTTTTGTAAGAATCACTATATTATACAATACTGTTGCTTTGGATTGTATCTCTTCGACCTGAATCATTAAGTGTTTCCTTAAATAGTCTTATATTGCATGAAAAATGATTAATTGATACATATTTTGTTGATGTTTGGTTGTTGAATGAAACTTGTGACAGGTTAGACTGTGCCGGGAGAAAAGAACTGGCAGCATATTTGCAATGAAGAAGTTGAAAAAGTCAGAAATGCTTAGAAGAGGACAGGTCTGACATCGAATCAATATATAGTCACTTAGTATTCTCTGAAAATTTCCTTCTCCATCCCATTAATGCCAAGTTTAGATTGTTAGAAGCAGACTAGCTGATGTGTATTCTCATTCTCTCTCTCTATTCTAAACTAAACATGGTTAAGAAAAAAACATTTGGTTGGCTTCAAACTTCAATCCTCTTTAAGGATGTTAACACATTTTATCTCCTCAACCATTCATTCTTTCATTTGCCTAAATCATCTTGTGCTATGGATAATCATTCAATTTGATGCAATTAATTTTATATATTTTGATCATTCATTTTCAAGTGTGAGACTTATATCTGTCAAATTAGACATTCTCCATTCATTGTTTTCCATCTATAAGATTTTTGGATAAAGATGTTGATTCATATAAACGATATAACCTATTAGATGAAAATCTTAACAGCATGAGAAAATTATCACTATTTCTGGAGAATACTTTGAAAGTTGTCTCTACACGGTACAGGTTGAACATGTCAAATCTGAAAGGAATTTACTAGCTGAAGTTGCCAGCGAGTACATTGTGAAACTTCATTGCTCATTCCAAGATGCTGAGTACTTGTATCTAGTAATGGAATACCTACGTGGTGGTGACTTGATGACTTTGCTGATGCGAGACGAGGTCTTAACTGAAAATGTGACAAGATTTTATATTGCAGAAGCTGTTCTGGCTATAGAATCTATTCACAAGCACAACTACATTCACAGGTGACCTACATTATACTAGGCTTTTCTTGACAGATTTGCAGACTCTGTTGAATAAATCTGGAGTTTAGTAATTTTAATATGTACTTAAAGTATTGTTTATTGTCCACAGGGATATTAAACCAGATAACCTTCTTTTGGACAAAAATGGTCACATAAAGCTGTCCGATTTTGGCCTCTGCAAGTCCCTTGACTGCTCAAATCTAGCATCTATGGAAGGAAAAGAGCCAATCAGTGGAACAAAGTCGAGGGTGTCAGGAAATGAGAATAGTGTCTTCCTAGATAAAGGAGACATGAGGCGATGGGAGAGTTCGCAGGAACAACTGCAGCATTGGCAAAAAAACAGGAGGACACAGGCAAGGGAACATTTCTGTGGAAAGAACATGGATTAATTTGTAACTGATGCTTCCTGTGCATGATAAAAAGTTTATTTTATCTCTGTGTGATCTGATTCTTCTTTGTCCTGGGAAACTACTTTTCTCGTAATAGGCCTTTTCAACTGTCGGGACGCCCGACTATATAGCTCCTGAAGTTTTACTTAGGAAAGGCTATGGGATGGAGTGTGATTGGTCAGTTTTCTTGCACTGAGTATTACTTCAAGTGTGTAGACATCTTTGTATCTTCTTCTATACCTCTGCAGTTACTTCTAGTCCTTAAAACCAATTGAGCTTCTTTTTTGTCTGCGCATAAAAAGAAAACTTGAAAAGTGACTATGACTGCCTTGCTTGCAGGTGGTCACTTGGTGTTATCATGTTTGAGATGCTTATGGGCTATCCCCCATTCTACTGTGAAAATCCTGTAACAACATGCAAAAAGGTGACTACTATTAATTTATAGTATTTCTGCACTTAAATGTTAAAATTCTTCAATCCATGTTATAGTTAGCTGAGATTCAATATCCTGGTAGGCTAAAAAGTGACTGATGATATTAAACCATCCACTAAGAATGATTACCACACTCACCTCTGAAAACATTCAAGAAGATATAAACTTCATTCTTTTTGTTGGACTAATTATCTAATGCCAAACAGATTGTGCACTGGAGAAACCACCTGAGGTTTCCAAGTGACAGGAGGATAACTCCAGAAGCAAAGGACCTCATTTGTAGGTTGCTATGTGATGTAGATAATAGGCTAGGTTCACGCGGGGTTGATGAAATAAAGGTTCTATTATTCCTTACCATGATCTCAAACTTATAAAAACACTCTTAACGTTCACACCAAATTCTTTTTACGTTGTATTATCTCCAGGCTCATCCATGGTTCAAACACATAGAGTGGGACAAAATCTACAGCATGGAAGCAGCATACAGACCAGAGGTGAATGGGGAGCTCGATACCCAGAATTTTGCTAAATATGATGAGGTATATTCTCATGCATTTATACTTTTTCTTTGAACTCTTTCCCATTCCTTTTAGAAAAGGTGAAGAAGTGGAAGTAATATCTCTTGAGATGCATAAATTATGGTTGATACATGTCATGGACAGTTTTCTCCTTTTTAAGACAATCTTGCTGCATTATTATTGATCTTGATCATTAAGTAGCATGTACATTAATTCATTTCAACTCTAGTAGTCTCAATTTATAGAGTTTCGATTAGAAAATCCTGACTTACAATGCAGCACCAAAGAGACTGTTACTGAAAATTGTTGTAACTTATAATACCATCGAACGAGTATGCTCTCTCCTCCTAATAATTTTGTTATTCATGCTTAAGTATCACTAAGAGAAATGTAATGTGGGATCCTAAATGACTAATTTTGAGGAGACGAAATTTACTCATTGTTTCTCTTCTTAGGCTTTCATATTCTACTTGCTACTAGTACTTCATTTTCTATTCAGGAAACTTCATAATTAATAACGTTGTACTTCATGCATCAATCTAGAAGGTTTACAATATATTTTGAATTAATATATAGGTGGATCACGAGCCAGAAAAATCTCATTCCATCGCCAGGAGAAAGGTCTGTAATCTTAATTCTGGTAGATATTTATTAATCATATTCAGTGCCACCTTTTGTTCTTGCATTTCTTGCATCCTACTGGTATGTGAATTACTTCAAATAGAAACAAGGAAAGGTTAACAAATATTAGTTCGAAAGCCATGAGCTTTTGTAGAATATATAAGGGTTTAATTTAAGTAGGAACTGTACTTTTAAAGAATTGGTTTACATTAACATTAAATTACATAGCCGCGTCACAGAGGAATCGAATCTGAGACCTATTGCCTTAGACATTAACTTCACTACCACTAGGCCGGCCAACACACGCACTCTAGGAACTGTACTTTTCTTGATAATACACCAGTCCATATCTCTTGAAACATACATTTACCTTTCACATTAACTGATTGCAATGTGTGTGTGTTTTTTATATATTTCTGGCAGTTTCATGATCCAAAAGATTTCAGTTTTATTGGCTACACGTATCGATGTTTTGATCCAGTGAAAGATATAATTAAGTCTTCTTCAGGTAAGTTTAATTAATTTTTGACTCCTCATTTAACTTATTGGTTCTGTTACTGTAATCCAAAATTACCATTTTAAAATATTGAATGATTAATTGTTGTTCAAATTATAATTCATTTACAGCTCTAATTTTGGACATAGATATTGCAGGGGATTGTCATACAGAAAACTCCAGTAATGGAGCCCCTTAATCGTGCTTCATTGGCAGATGTTCTTCTTCACTGAAACCACACACCTTCGAGGTAAAGATTAATGGCTGATCAAGTTGAGGGATGGGTCTATGTGTTTTATTCTTTAAAAAAATAGATTATATAAATAAAATATAGTAACTGAAAAAAGAAAAAGTATATGAAATCTGTGTACAGATAACACATAATATACGTATACACGATTCGCTTACTCCGATAGATGATAGATCCATATCCCTAGCTGAGTAACATTCCACTTCTGCTCTGTCTCTAACCCTTTTAAATTTAACGCAGTAACTCATTCTTTGTTGAAGAGATTAATTAAGTGATGAATATATTGTACTGTTACTAATGTTCTAACACGATGAAAATCCATGATAATGCCTTTATTTTGATTTTTAGATGATTTGGTTGCCAAAAACGAATGAGGAAAACGAGGACGGATCAATAGATGATGTGTTTCCAAATATACTCAGGCAAACATATGCATGCAGCACATTCCATAAATGTTAAAAAGAATTATATGTTTTATTTGAATGAGAGAAACTTTAATATTATGTATAAAATAAAAATAAAAATAAAAATAAATTTAAATTTGGTTGTGAAATATAGGAGGTGAGACAAAATTAGAATGAATTTCGTTTCATAATTATTTGCAAATATAAACAGAGGTTGGTTAGTTATTCAGTTATACCTTTGGAAACCACATAACTGTAATATTCGCGCCATACGGCAAGGCGGCAGCCGTCGCACGTGCGCGGCCACACGTACCACTCTCCTCTATGTATTTCTGCAACCTCAAAACCCCGAACTCCCATTTCCAAAGTCGAACAATACAATGTCTTGTTGCATTCTCTCCTTGAAATCACTAGTCATTTCCTCTAGCAACCTAAAATGCGCCTCCCGCCGCTACTGCCACGCCACCACCGCATCATTGCCGCCGCAGCAGCTCCATCACCATATTCAGAAGCTGGGCCAATCGGTACTCCCCAGTGTGGTGGTACTGGAAAGCCACTTCTCCCCTCCCACCAATAAGTGGGACATCCACAACTGCCCCCGCCTCGCCACCGCCTTCTTCCTCGACCCCACCCTCATCGCCACCTCCATCCACGCCGTCGCCCGCCTCTCCGCAGCCTCCCCTCACGAAGATTCCGTTCACTACGAGGCTCAAATCGCCAGAACCCTCGCCTACTCTCCCCAAGGTGTCGTCATGACTACTAGGCCCCTCGCGGTCAACTTCTCCAGAGGCGTTGCCGTGCTGGAGGTGGTGCAGCGCTCCGCGCCAAACGCGCCACCACCACGCGGCTGCGAGCTGGCGGGGTCCCCGCCGGAGAAAGGGAGCGTAATTCTCGCGGTGGCTAGGCACCAGAGTCTGGGGCTGGCGATGATGATCGGGAACGTGAGGGACGCGGCGGGGGAGAGGAGCGTTGATGCAGTGGCACCGTGGCCGTTGGATGACGGGGCGGGGTGGATGGAGCATGGGTGGGTGGGAGTGGGAAACGGCGGCGATGGAGGTCGGGGAAGCGGCGAGGTGTCGGTGGCGAGGATTATGGGGAGTCCGTGGTTCAACCTTGAAGGGAAGGTGGTGGGGATGGAGTCGTGGGAGGTGAAGGATGAGGGAGATGAGCTGTTGGTGGGTTTTGCGGCGACGGCGGAGAGCGTGAGGGCGGTGGCGGAATATGCGAAGAAGAAGGGGGGCGACGACCCCCTTGTGATGGATAGTTGGATTGCTGCTCATGTCGTTTATGGAGATCTTTGAGAAACACACATATATATATATATAAGACTATTACATGTCTTTTGTTAATTTAGACTTTAGATGTATTCTTCTTCCCCATAAACCTAAACCTTAGCTGATTTTATTTTACAATCTCTCTCTGTTAGTAATGCTAATAGAGAGGAGGAGGATGAGGATCCATTCCATTCCATTTCTAGGACTTCAATTCCTCATCATGCTAATCAACACTTCAATTATTTTCTTTTATATATTTTCTAGAGCCAGGTTTATTTCTTTTTCCCTTTTCTCTTTTTACAAATGAAATATCTATTATGTAATGGTGTTACATATATATTTAATGTATTAATAAGACATGTTCAAAATTTAATGTATATAAAAAAATATTTGTTTTATATTTTAATTAAATTATTAATTATGTCACATGTGATGATTTTATTGATGTAATAAGAGATGTCACACCATTTTACAATAGAAGATTCGTATTGGTCTTTTTAAGCTCTATAGCTTATATTCACTGGAAGTGGGCTTATTAGCACATCTACCGTTATGCCATGTAATGTCATATAAATTAAAAAGTGATAATTAATAAAATTTTATAAAAAATTACTCCATTTGTTTCATTTTAATTGTTCCATTTTATATTCAAATGAGTGTTTTATTATAAACAAATGAGACAATTGAAGTAGGACAAAGAGTATTATTTATCTATAGTATGACATGCCACATAATAATAAATATATTAACGATGTCAGCCGAGGACGAGTTATATATTTTTAGTTTATAATCTAATTGAAGGATATAATAGACATTGCGATGTTATTATTTAGTGTTAATTATATAATATAATATAATTATTAATAATAACAACTAATTTAATTTATTAAGATAGAAATTGATGGGAAATATTTATAAGTGTTTTGATTTAGATCTCAAAACCTCCTCTGAAAGATGTAATAAGTCCAAAACTGAAGTCTTACTCTTATTTTAGAACTCACTTGTTAAGGAGTTCAGTTTACAGGTACAATCTGAAGGCACAAGACTAAAGACTGAAGTCAGTAACTGAAGTTCATCTTAGAACTCAGTTTACGTCCCAAAACTGAAGTACCATGCCTCTTGAACTATGGCCTTAAGTTTTGAAGTTGAAGCTAACATGAAGCAAAGACTTCTTGCCACTGAAGTTCACTCCATCTGAAGTCATATCTGAAGATTCTCCACTGAGTTCCAAGCTACTCTATAGGAGTTACCACTTTGGGAAAAAGATCTCAGTAGATGAACTGAATTTTGTTGCAAACACAAAAAATGGCAAAAAGGACCACGACTCCAACGGGAAGAATTCAAATGGTGGTCTATCTCACAACAGATACATTCTATGAGAGACCTATATATACCCCGCTGCTTCAAATGCTTCAAGATACTAGTTACCCTGCATTCAAACTATCAATCGCTATCTCGCTCTCAACCTCCATAGCTTTCAAGCTCTCAAGTATTAGAACACTCAAAACTTTCAGATTTCATATTCTTAGTGCTCTAAGTAGCGATTATATTGTACCCGAAGAGTGATCAGACATTACTGTCCAACTAATCCTTTAGGATTGATCACTGTAAGACAATATCCATTTACTTGGAAACCCTCGATTAACATCGAGTACTCGTGGACGTAGGAGTTTTTATCTCTGAACCACGCAAACCAAACCTTCGTGTTCTCTCTATTTTTATTCAGTATTTCCTTATCTCATTGATATATTGCATTTTGAATATTGATTAAGAGAAAAGTGTACTTAAGGCATTAAGTTTTTTGAACAAACGAGTAAGATTTAGAACCACCACTTCCGCACGTACACTTAAGATATTAGTCCATCAGTCAAACACTAAGTGTAGACTGAATGATTGCTATCTAAAGTATTAACTCGAAGCTATCTCCCTTCAGTTTAGGAGCTCACTAAAGCTTTTAATTTGAAAAATTAAAAACTGATATATCTCCTCCCATACACTCAGTATACTCGAGACCAACAAAAATAAGATAATGTATTGGATTTTCTCAATCCTTTCTTCGAAATAAGAAAAGGCCATTATCGTTTTATAAATAAAATGTTAAAATATCTTAGATCTAATTTAATTTTAATGTAATTTAAATATTTAAATAAAATGTTAAAAGTTAAGGGGTTAGCTAGATAATGTATTCACACACACTAGATAGTAATCAGCGCATTATATTTTAGTTTTACCGTTAACAAATTACTCCCGCTAGCTAAAGAAATTTTATTTTAAAAAAATAGGAGATATGTATAAAGTTAATTTTTTTTTTTTCAAAAGATGGCATTTTCAATGGACTGTCCCAAAAATAAAATATGACCATTTAACGGACATTAAAAAATTCTCAAAACAATTCGTTAAGGTTGTCGATTTTTATCGGCCAGAGAAAATCAAAGAAAAATAATTGTTTGTTTATAATATATATATAGTTTCATAGGAAATGTCATCATCATCATCTTATAGGCGGCGTCATGTCCGACCAGGCGGCAGCCGTCGCTCGCGGCAAGACAACTCTACAGTACTCTGTATACATTTGATTCTTTCACTCAAACCCCAAACATTATCTTTCAAAATGTCGTCTTCAATTCTCTCCTTGAAAACACTCCTCATCTCCTCCAGAAATCTAAAATGCGCCGCCCGCCGCCGCCACTACTGCCACACAACCACCGCATCTCCACCGCCATCGGAGCAGCAGAAGCAGCTGCATCTCCATTTGCAGAAGCTCGGTCAATCCTTAATCCCCAACGTAGTCGTACTGGAGAGCCACTTCTCCCCTCCCACCAACAAGCTGGATCTCCACCACTGCCCCCGCCTCGCCACCGCCTTCTTCCTCACCCCCACCCTCCTCGCTACATCTGCCCTCGCTGTCGCCGACGTCTCCCCCTCCACCGCCTTCCAATACGAGGCTCACATTGCCAGAACCATCGCCTTCACTCCCCAAGGCGCTGCATTGCCCACTCGGCCTCTTGCCGTGAGCTTCGCCGAAGGCGTAGCGGTGCTGGAGGTGGTGGATCCGGAGACGTCCCGCCGTGGCTGCGTGCTGTCGGAGTCATCGCCGGATAAGGATAGTATCATCGTGGCCGTGTCTCCGCCACGGGGGGGCGGCTTTGGATTGATGATTGGGAACGTTAGGGGCGGCGGCGGCGTTGATGCGAAGGCGCCATGGCCATTGAGCGACGAGTTGGGGTGGATGGAGCACGGGTGGTGTGGGGTGGGCATCGGCGATCCTGCACCGGGAAGCGATGTAATAAGTGCAGTGAGTGAGGGTTCGGCGACGAGGATAATGGGGAGTCCGTGGCTGAACCTTGAAGGGGAGGTGGTGGGCATTGCCTCGTGGGAGGTGAAAGACGAGGCCGGAGAGTTCTCGGTGGGTTTCGCGGCGCCGGCGTCGAGCATTAGGGTTGTGGCGGACTACGTGAAGAACAAGGATGCGACGACCCCCCTCGTCATGGATACTTGGATACATGCTCATGTCTTTTACGGAGATTGATTAATTAATACCATCTTCTCTTTTTTATCAATATATAGATTTGTATTACGGATATTATAGTTTAAAATTTAGAGTATATAAAAAAATATTATATCTTAAACTAATAATTATTGTCACGATTTTATTATTTTAATAGAATTTTATTAGTAATAAATAATTATTATATATTATAAAGGTAAATAAAAACATCATATTCCCCCGTCTCATTAAGCTTGACATAATTTTTTATTGGAATGTTCCACTAAACTTGATACATTTAAAAAATAGTACTCCCTCCGTCTCAACTAGCTTGAGTCGTATTCCTTTTTGATCCGTCCCAACTAGCTTGAGTCATTTCCTTTTTAAGAAAACTTTATTACACATACAAATTTAAATAATATATATTTCTATCATCACTTTATACTTTAAACATACACTCAACATACACTCCTTAATTCTCGTGCCGAAAAAAAATGATCCAAGCTAGTTGGGACGGAGGGAATAAAAGTTATTCCTTAAACAAGGTGTGGACCATACTACATTTATCACGCTTACATTACATTATACACTTTCCTTAATAATTGTGTCGGAAAAAAAAGATGTCATGCTTAGTGGGACGGATGGAGTATAAAACAAATATTGAGGGACATTTCATGGTTTCAAAATTTTGAAACCGAAATCGAACCATTGCCATACAATTACGAACCATACGTAACCGAAATGTTGAAAGATGTTATGGTTTCAAAAACCATCGATTATAGAGTTTAGTTCCAGCAATTACAGTTCCTTAATTGGATACCTCTAATAACTATTAGTTAAATTGTAATTTGACTAATTATAATCTTCTAAAATAATTAAAGGTTAAGGATATTGATTTTAAAATATATGAACTTTTCAAATTTTATTAGTTTTAACAAGAAATTTAAAATATTGTTTAAAATACATAAATTCAATTTAGTTCTTACTCAATTTTTAACATAACGTTCGTTGACTTGAACAAAAGTTGAAACTGACATGGCAAAATTTATCTGAATTGGACTTATAACGTGGATTTTAAATTATTTAACATACACGAACTTTTCACGTTTTATTAATTTTAACACGAATTTTAAAACATTGTTTAAAATACATGAACTTTAATACTTACTCAATTTTTGACATAAAGTTGACTTTACACAAAATTGAGACTTATGACGTGGATTTTAAATTATTAATATTTTTTTCACTTCAATTATTAATTATTTAGCATTTAAGAATATATGATATTCACAATTATTAAATACAAAATGAAAGTGTATCTTCCCAACTCTAGAGAATAAAAACGAAAATAAACAAAGTATAAACTGAGACACGAATAAGGTTTTTTTTTTTTTTTTTGCGTAGATTATATCGAATAACCTACACGAGCCTTAGTTAAAAATATTACTAAAACGAGTATCGAATGTTACAATTTTTGAAGAAATTCTAACACAACAATAGTCACAACAATTACTAAACTGTATGCTCTAGCTAAGCTACGTACTTGAAAAACTAATGAAAATTCTTAATGAAAAAAAAATGTGCAGCCATTCTCTGAAGATCTCCAGTATTTATACATGAAGTTTCTGGGCCGAGAATGACTTAAATCCACTTCTTTCTCAACCTCCCATCATTTGGTTATTGCATCCACATAAATAGGGATTATGTTGTCACTTTAGTACTCCTCCTGATTCTGTGTAACAAACTCTATTTAGCGTGCTTTCCTCAACAACATTCCCTTTGACTCTTTTTTCCTCCATAACACGTGAGCTGGGTCTTCCTTCCACGTCGTGCTGAGTTGGTTTCTCCATTCCACGTCATGCTGAGCTGGATTTTCATTCCACGTTATGCTGAGCTGGATTTTCATTCCACGTTAGCTCTCCTATGAAGATAGCAAAAATACAGATTATTTGTACGACAATCAGAGTTATACTAACTCTATCACAAAACATTATCAAAATATTCATTTTCCTAAAATATTTTTTTGAATATATATATTCATTTTCTTGAAAATATTCAAATCAATTTCCATAATTATTCAAGCTAGAGTCAAACAATCAACTTAATCAAGAAACTAAATTTAATCACAAACTTGCATCATAATCCCTTCAGATCACACAATGTTTGCATATCGAGAGGTAAGTTGGCAACACCGTACTCGATGATGTGCTCGGGGAAGTTGAGGCGGGCGGTGGGGCCGCGAATGTGGAATAAGGCGGTGTCTTAGTCACGCGCCGCTGTAAGGGGGGAGTAGGAGCCGAGTTAGATTCTGAAGCGCTTGTTCGGCTCCCTTACCTTCGCCATCCATTTCCCTCACTCTCTGACTTTTAGAGTCCGTTCTCAATCTTAAATGCAAAATAATTAATAATTGGAGTTAACAAAAATTTAATAATTTAAAATTCATGTCATAAGTCCCGATTTTGTGTAAAGTTAATTTTTTGTCAAAAATTAAGTACTAAAGTTCATGTATTTTAAACAATGTTTTAAAATTCGTATTAAAATTTAATAATTCGTGTTAAAATTAATAAAGCGTGAAAAATTCATGTTTTATAAATAATTTAAAATCCACGTCATTAGTCCACGCCAGATAAGTTGTCATGTCATTTTCGTTTTTTGTTAAAGTTAACGTTATGTCAAAAATCGAGTAAGTAATAAAGTCCATATATTCTAAAAAATGTTTTAAAATTCATGTTAAAATTAATAAAACGTGAAAAATTCTTGTATTTTTAAATCAAAGATAATTTTAAAGGTAATTTTTTTTTAAAAAAATTACTACTTTTAAAAGAACGGCTCAAGAAAAAAACATGCAATACTTTTAACGGGATATAGTTAAGAAACAATAAATTTTGACATAAATATCATTTTGAATATGAATATGATCGTGACTTCAAAATATTTATATCACGTACTGGATAAGAATTAATATATCTCTCTCTATATATATAGAGGGGTGGGTTTAGGTAAAAAATGGGACAAATGGTAAAAAAAAATAGGAATTGATCTGGTGCATCTATTACGATAGATCTAATGATTGAGATTAAATCCTTAATTTTTGAAAAATAAGCATTTCGGCGTGTTGCATTGTGTTTTCACAATGCAACAGGGGTAAATTCGTCTATATCATAGTTGGCGGTTTCTGGGGTAATATTCAAATTTATTTGAATCCCATTAATTACGGAAGTGTAGTAGGAAAGAGAAAAACTTCCCTTAACCGCCGTTTGTTTATTGTTGCATTGTATAGTAATGTAATTTTCATTAGACATATATGTAGTATTACACTGTATAGTTACATAATTTGCATTAAACATATATATTGTACTACCATTTAATTTTTGGTAGTTGGAGAAATTTATGGGATAACATAATATTCCATAAATATTTGAAAAATTCACTTAATTTCGAATTACATGAATTTTAATTGGGAAACGCAATTGAAAACCATTCCACCGCATGCAATACCGATTTACGTCATTTTCATTCACAATCAAATGTTTGATGCATTACATTATATTTATTGATGCATTATGTCATATTTCTTGATGCATTGTAGTCTGTACAAAATATAAATTGGTTGGACTGAAAACATTGCATACTAATCGAAAATGACAATGCAATTTACATATATATGTCAATGTAACTCACATATATGTGTGGTGCAACATGATATTATTAAACGGTATAAAAATGAAATAATATTACAATTTTTTCACGTATATGACAATGCAATCCACATGTATATGTGGTGCAACGTAAATTCAACTAGACGCAATGCAAGCCGCCGGGCATGAGAGATGACCTTTGCGGGTGCCGTTTTCGCCGTCGGAGACGCCCATGTCCATGTAGAGGAGGTCTTTATCAACAACGAGTGGTCGGACACGATCCAAAATTTGATAGGTACAACTCAGATGTCAATTTCTCCTCCTACTTCGTCGTCATCATCGTGTTGTCCCACCTTGGCTTCCCCGACGCTTCCTTGCCCGAATCAAGCTACTGTCGTCGTTTGATTCCAACCACAAGCTGCACGTGCTGCCTGAGCAGTTCCTGGAGATGGTGGTTGAGAGGTGAGGGTTGTGCAGTGGTGTCCGCAGGAGAAGATGCTGACTCACTCCGCCACAGTCTACTTCGTCACGCACTACGGCTGGAACTCCACCATGGAGGCGCTGGCCAGCGAGAGTTTCGATGGTAGCGTTCCCTCAGTAGGGAGATCGTATTTAATTCACCTACTTAAATTCAATAATCACAAATTATGGTAACTGAAATCCTATTATAATGCATATCTATTTAAATCCCTATAAAATAACATACGTTGTTTCTCTTTCATAACAAAAATTACATATTTAACCATTTGTTATATTTATGTAATATTTTAATCAAATAAATTTTAGAAAATATGGCATTATTTTGTGCCATTGGATCAGAAAATTGAAGGGCCCAGATTACTTCCTATTTCCTATTGAAAATTCACTTTTTATATGATCTACATCTTCTATATATTTTATTATAATCATCCCCTATATATATAGTGCATGATCGTAATTTAAGAATTTTTAAATAGGAGACCATAATTTATGTTTTGTTATGTTTAATTTGTTTGTCTTTTTTTTCTTAAAAAATTACTGCCTCTGTCCACGAAGTAGCTTCTAATGTTTTCTTATCGGTCCGTTCATGAAGTAGCTTCCCACTTTATTTTCTATTTTTGGCAACCCCTTACTCCACTCACTATTCAACACATCATTAATAATGTGAGCTTCATTCTCCACTAACTACAGACTATTTAATATATATTATCATCATTAATGTGGGCCCCTTACTCCACTCACTACACACTACACATCATTAATAATGTGAGTCTCATTCTCCACTAACTACACATTACTCACTACACTTTACACATTATCTACTAAAGTCAAACAATTTATTAAAATTTGTGTCCGGTCAAAGCATAAGCTACTTCGTAAACGGATGGAGTATATCATAAGAATATTATATTCCATCTGCTTTCTTTTAAAGTTGACCTTTTTTTTAGATAGGTAAATTAAAAAATAGAGTAAATTATGGAAAATGCCCTATTCTCTAACTAATAGGTTCAAACTATCCTATTTTGTAAATATGGATGTAAAGTGCCCAATTTATGCACATTGGACAATTATACCCTTTTTCCTTTTAATAAAACCATTTTTAATATCTAATTTCAATCAACAATAATCAGGCCCATCACTCTTCCGTATAAATAAATTCTATGTTAATACCAACTTTCGTACCTTCTTTGACCGATAAGCTGTCGGGTCGTATCCATCGGAAGTTTTAGGGACCTCGTCCAACCACCCGGAGCACCGTATGGTTTCCAGACGTAGACTCCTTCAACAGCTTTCAGCACAGCCCTCGTTCGTTTCCTACCCGGGGCGTATAGATATTTGGTTGGTACAAATAAGGAAAATATAAATCCAAAAGAGGATGAACAAAAGCCCAAATCTTATTAAGGAATTATAAATATATATTACATACTAATTAGATCTCCTTTAGGGAGGAGACTAACTTGTTTAGCTACCTATGGTAGCGGAAAGAAAAACAACTCGCATAAACTATATAGGAATACAATGTTTATTGTTGGAGAGAAGTAAGGAAAATTTTCGATGATCTTCACTCTCTCCAATGGCTTGTTTATATAGGAGGTTGGAAGACTCCTCCCTCCTTTAATTATTGCCTCGGATGCTTTATCCGTCAATGATGCTTCTTCACGTGAAGTTGGGTCCGGATAATGTTGCCGACACAAACATCTCTTAGTGGTTGGACCCCTTTCTTTGAATTAGTGGTCCATCTTTAACTTTTATTCCACCGACGATTCTTTTCTGGGTGGAACGTCTTTTTCTGCCACCCACCATTGTCTTTTTCTTTTTGGTGGATGCTTCTCTTTTACATGCTTTCCTTGGTTGAAAGCATCTTCTCTATTCCCCTCACATGGCTCCTTTAATTTTGTCGGCCATGTTCCTTTTTTGGAGGGGCCCTTGCAGCTCTTCCTTTTTGGAGAGCATTTTTCTCCCCATACTTGTTGGCTCGGAATTTCTTCTTGTCTTGTTTAGGCAAGAAGCCCTTCCCGAACTCTGGTTCACGCTGTGCTGAGCAATCCAAACAAATCCGGGATTCCCAATGACCAACATGAGCCATGTTACAGAACTTACGATGAGTCTCTTTACTCATCGCCATCTTGTTTTCCCACAGAAGAGTCCTCTTTCTTTCGAACGCCTCTTCTGCAAACTTGGTTGATTTTCCTGTCATAGTGTTTAACAGGAATGTTCCATTTGTTGAGTTCTGGAAGAACTTGAATGGAAACTTGACTTTGTCCATCTCCGTGAGACAGACCCACAATCCCCATGCTCGCCTAGTTGTAATTTGATCTTCAGTAATGGCGGCGATCATAGGCACCTCGTTAGGTGGTGTCTTAACTTGGTTGAAGACATCCATCCTTGGTCGTCGGAGCCTTATGTAATGAAAGGCCTCATGACTCCCCTTTCCTGCTGGTTCTGGGGCTGCACTAATGAAGTACAGCTCCAAAGTATCTCCTCAGCAAAGTGATTCGTTATTTGCCCAAGTCTCGTGCACTGCTTCCTGGATCCATCGAGGCAAACCCGAGATTTCTGGAAACGATGGGGACATAGTATAAACCGAGGCGAGCGCCCCAAATTCATACCATTGCTTGACATCCTGAGGTTTGGATCCTGGCATCATCCACACCCTTGGATATTTTCCTGAAACATCAATCCTACTAGTATTAGGATTAATGTCCATTCTCGTGAGTAGTTTCTCCCATTTCGCCTGGTAGGCCTGTTCAAAAGAGGAGAAAATAATCTTATTAATATTAATCTCAGATTTGTCTGTCAATGGCCTGAGACTAATCTCTCCCTCTTTTTCCCCAGAGGTGGAGGGTTGACATGATGGTTCAGGCGGTGAAGCCTTCGCATCATATTTTTCTTGGGCCAGTGGTTCAGACTCCACTGACTTAGAACTCGCTCGAGGGGTATTTGAATCCCCTTCTACCGGTTTAGGTGCCGGAACACGAAACTCTGCTATCTCCAGAGGTTTTCTGGAAGCCCGCAGGATTGGCTTTTCCAACGCCGACCCTAACTGAGTATAGGTCAGCAGACTGGCTCGTATCCTACCGGAGACTTTCGTCTTATCGGTAGTTTGCAATTTCCCCATTTGTTCAGCATGGAGAGTGCATTCTTCCCATTCTTCCAAAAGCATTTCCAAATTTTCTCGGAGATGCCTCTGGGCTAGGATGATGGAACTGATCTCAGCTGGCTCCATCTCTTGTCAAAAAATCTCGCTTGATCTCACCATGATTCCTTACCAGAAATCCTGGGCTACTATAAGGAGAATTAGCTGGCTCGATCAACTTCATATCAAGATGTTCCTTGATAATAACTCTCATATCCTTCTGATCAATTAAGTTCATCAGGATTGGTCTGAACCTTACGAACTCGTGCACCTTTTCCGGCTTCACCGTTAAGGTTGCTTTGAGTTGGTTCCTATCCCACCAGGCCAAAGGATTCTCATTGTAGCATCTCGAGATCTTCCTTTTGACATCTGCAAGGGACACCTGCATTTCAACCTTAATTTCTTTGTTAGAAATCAAAGTTGCCTTAAGGATATGGATTTCCTCATCCTGCAGATCATCCTCCCGGATGCAGCTAAGCACTGCTTCGCTGAACCTCCTTTGATCTTTCATCTTTGGTTGATGAAGTTTACCTTCATCATTCAGATCACCACGCTTGCTGCGAAAAGCTACCGGAATCTGTCGATTAAACGCCTTCCTCAGTCTCTGAACAATGATTTTATGCTCACAATTGGTTGTGAACACTAATCTTCTTCGCTCATTGTCCTGCGTGTATCTTTTGAACATCTGTAGGAAATTATTTCCTAACAGAACATCAGCTCCTGTATCATGAAAATAAATCGGTGGAGTTTTAACCTTATACCAAGGTGTTTGTCCCGCTCCTCCAATTAGTATTTCCACTTCTTTTACTCCTTTGGATAAGAGTAAAATTCTTTTAGAGAAATCTCTGCCAGCAATTTGAGGTAAAGTATCCTCAATTTCTGCTGGGAAAATTCCCCTTCTTGCTGTACATATTCCTGCACCTGAATCAATATAGGCCGAGAAATATTCTGCCTTATATCGTTCATATAACACTCCTACTGGAATGTATATCGAGAAGGGACTCGTCATACGAGTAAGAGTCGTCTTTCCTCTATCGTAATCATCATCCCCTGGTCCATCTGTTTCCAAGGCTTGAATCTTTCCAAAAAGTCCCGCCTTAGAATCAGAACATCTTCTCGTCCTGCTCTCCCTTTAACCTCTACGATAAAACCCCCAATGTCAAGGGTTCTATTGTAATGGTTTACTTCCGGTTGCGGGAGATAATACAAGACACTACATGGAAAATTATTTTCCCATCTTGTAGTATCAAATCTTGTTGTCATCCCTCTCCACCCTTCTGGACACTTCAGATTAGCTGAAACCTGAGTTTTCCATGGGACTTGGGGTTGACCTTCCTGGATGAGTCTCCTTCCAAAAGGTTGAGATATAATTCTATCTCCTTGGAAGGATAATCTTCCTGAGCTTATCTTAAGACTTTGATCATGTCTTATGACAGGCCTCTCTTGTATTCGAATGTTGACTTCCCTTTTCTATGGAATCTCCATTCTGTCGGGACCAATTGCTGTAGTCACCTTCTTGAAAATATCAGGTATCTCGATAAACGGCTTTCCCAAGAATAACTCCGTATGGTGGGAGTTGGAAAGTGCATACGAAATCTGATATGTTATCGAATAAGAGGTATTTCCCTCATCCAATAACTCCTTTCTCTTGAAGTCCTGATAAAGAGTCAGAGCTTTACTGAAACCCGAGTCGTTGAGATTGTAGGCAATTTTGGGATAGACAATCCCCACGACTTGGCCTGCACAAAGATTCCCCGAGATGGTTCCCATCACTGAATCTTGTAGGTTTCTGATCCTCCTATCACATATAGCTATGTCGATTGGAGCATCAATTCCTGTGAACATCGTGGATTTGAGCACCAGTTGTATTGCCCCGATATGAATCCATCTCATCTTTTCGGCAATCTCTGGTTTAAGTTTTTCCAAATCCTCACGGATGTCGCTTGCTGGAATCAATTGCATCTCCACTTGATTCCCAGTAAACTCGATAGGAAGTGACATCTCTCGTCTAGTGATTCCGTAGACTATATGATGTTTCCTCCTTCCTAAACTGAAATTCCTTAGTACTTCGTCTAAGTTGCTGGCATTAAAACCTTGATACTTTTGAACATTCAAAGTTTTCTTCATGATTTTCTCGATCAGGTTTGGCGAGATCATCGTTCGACTAGAGAATCCAGTCCGATCTTCCCTCTCCTGATGACAAGATTCTGCTTCAGTCTGAAGATTCTGTAGATCCATCAGAATCCTCATCCTTACTAAGAATCTCTTCTTGCTCGTATATACTCTCATCTGAGGGTATATCTTCAAATTGGTACACTTGTACCAAATCCTGATAATATATGGCATCTTCGATGTCTGGAGTAGACTCGAACTTACGCATGCCTCTTTGCTCGTTATCTGGACAATTTGTTGAAATATGTCCTCTTGCCCCGCACGTCCAGCAGTTACAATCTTTAAAACTTTCATTGGCTCTAGTTTGAGCTCTTCTAAAAGTTTTCTTTGCTGGAGTCCTGGAACTGGATCCTTGGAACGAACCCCTGCTTCTGGCTGGTCCGCTTCTTTGTCCAGTTTTGTATGATCTAGCCTTCTGTCTAGACCACATCGTCCTTGGCTTCCAAGATCTTTCTCTTGGATTTCTTTCTTTGGAATAGGGTTGGTACCTATTCTTTCGTCTTTTGGTTATTGATGGCTCGCCTCCAATAACAACTGGAAGATCATTATCTTCACAGTTCAGGTGAGCTGCTTTGTTGATTCTTCGCAGCTTCTTCAGGTTTTTCTGAGCAGTGGCTTGTTGACACCACTCTGAAAGCTTTTGATGTACATAAGACATCCTCTTGGCGATGCTATCACTGCCCTTGGGGATATAATCTCTTATCATCATCTCCTTCCATGGGCTCGGAAATTTTAAGAAGAAAATCTCCTTTGCGATAGTCTCATCAGCTTTTGACTGATGCTGGTAGATCGTAAAGAGCTGAAGAAATTTATTGAGCGCCTTTGGATCCAAGACTGTAAGTCTTAGATTATATAACGCCAATAGATACTTTCTTCTTTTCTCTCTATCGAATCCCTCGTAGTATCCTTCTCCGATGAAATGGTCTTTGAAGAGGACACTCATTCTTCGGATAATCTCCGAGTAGGATTCCACCTCGAAGCATTGATTTCTTACTTCGAGGTGTAATCCTTCCCAGGCGATTTTTACTACGCCTGCGAGACTGGTTTCAAGAATCTTAACCAGTCCTTCTTTGTTAACGTCGAGAGTAGCTGCTGCAATCCGCATCGCTCCTCCCCACTCGTTGATCACTGATTCTCGATCTTTGAAGCTGACTTCATCAAGATCAAGCATTACGCCATATGGATGGATGGGATCTAGGGTAGCCTTTCCAACCGGGGAATCTTGGATTCTGGGTTGTCGTCTCCTTCTAGTTCTCTCCATCAGTATGGCCTCGTCTGGTACCGTTGCGGTATATGATGGTCCAGCATGGAAATCACGAGCTTCTCTCATGAGTTCTTCAGGTGGTGGTGGTACTTGCTGATTTAATGGCACGGCAGCATGTCCCTCCACTATCTGGTGTTGGTTCATCTTGAGATCAACCACCTTCATGTTAGCAAAAGATTCTGCTAACTCTTGTAGATCTTCAAGTCCGATTCTTTCAAGGTTACTCATGATTTTTCACCTTGAAATAATCGTACATATCTTTCCACTTGAGGATCTTTTCCTTTATCCTTCACTGGTATAGGATATTTTGGCCCTTCGGGGAATAGCATCCGGTTCCTTCTTTCGGGAAGAGATCTGTTCTCCAATTGGCCAACTCGACTCTGAATATCTTGCAAGATGGTTAGGATCTCATCTTGTTGACTTGATATTCTTTTTATCTCCTGGGGTACATTAGTTAGGCGGTTGCCATAATTTTGTACCGTCTTTTGGATCTCCCTTAAATCAACCGAGAATTTTGATATATCGGGGTCGATTTCTCGGAAGACCGGAGTTAACTCCCTCCTGTCTTGACTCATTAGACATGGGTTAAATGTCCCATTTCCATTTGCTGGTTTACCTCTCTTTGTAGAGAGAGGTTTGTTGTTTGCAGATCTTGGTATCTGCGCATCATAGTGATGATCCGTGACTGTTCATCTTCGGATACAGGATTATGAGTCCTTTCGTCCAACTTGGAGGCCCAAAAGAAAAATTTCTCTTGGTGCTGTCTATCCATAATCTCCAATATTTGGAGAAAATTCCTGTAACCAAAGCATCTCGGACAAGCGTCCGGATCCATATGTTCTTGGAGTCTCCTCCGTTAGGGGAAAATTAAATGCAATCAATAAATATAATTCCTTAATAAACCTAGGGCTCTGATACCATTTTAGGAGTCGATTAAAATTAATAACGTTATATATCTTAAGAGTATTAATTAGTCAAAAATTTCCAAAATTTTAGTACGTGGCATTGTTAAAGACCAGACCCACTGTCCGATAAAGGGAATCAGTATAGGGTACGAGGAATATTTCCAGCCGATATACTAAGAATTCTGGATTTCTTTAAACATATAATACCTCAAAAATGATTTTTAACAAATAAAACAAATAATCAGGGGTATAACGGTCTTTTTGGGCATTTTACATACATTTTTACAAAAGAGGGTATTCTATACCTATTAGTTACGTAATAGGACATTCTTCGCTAATCACCCTAAAAAATAATACTACAAAAGATAAAACATATTAATTTGAATTAATAACTTTATTATTTATTTTTTAATAGAACAGGCAAAAAGAAAAATAATTCAAGTAGAAACTAAAATTATGTCCTCAATTACAAACATTTAAACAGTAATCACTTTTAAATCCTATTATACCTCAATTCATACTTAAAGGGGACACTTTTTTTTGTTCTTTTTCAATTGGGAATAGTCTTCACTTTTTACAATTTTCTTAAAACTACTTTCAATTACTACCATACCACAATGCTTATTATTTATTAATGAGTTTTGGTAGTTGATTTAGCTAAGAAATGACGAAGGCATATTCGCGCCATCCGGCCAACGGCAGCCGTCGCACGTGCGCGACCATACGTATGCATGTCTTTCTAACTCTCTCTCTTCAATTCCAAACTCACAATTAATTATATATGCATATGACTCCCATTTCTTTCAAAAGTGGAACAATTAATGTTATGTCTTCTTCCATTAATCTCTCCTTCAAAACACTAATCTCCCATAGCACCCTAAAATGCGCCTCCCGCCGTCGCCGCTTCTGCCGCGCCACCGCCGCATCTCCTCCTCCACCGCCGCTCCGCCTCCATTTCCAGAAGCTTGGCCGATCTGTACTACTCCCTAACGTCGTCGTACTCGAGAGCCACTTCACCCCTCCCGGAAGCAACTCACCGGATCTCGACCGCTGCCCCCGCCTCGCCACCGGCTTCTTCCTCACCCCAACCCTCATCGCCACCTCCGCCCTCGCCGTCGCCCACGTCATCACCAACGAGGCTCACATCGCCAGAACCCTCGGCTTCACCCCTCACGGCGTAATGCTCCCCACCATGCCCCTGGCGGTTAGCTTCGCCCTAGGCGTCGCCGTGATCGAGGTGGCATCGCACGCGCCGCGGAGCGCCAGCGCGGAGGGGTTGGCGGTGGCGGAATCTCCGCCGCGGAAGGACAGCATCGTCATATCGGCGGCGGTGGATCACGGCCAGGGGTTTGGGATGATTCTAGGGAACGTGAGGTGCGGCGGCGCGGCGGCGGAGAGGAGTGTGACGGCGGAGGCTCCATGGCCGTTAGACGACGGGTTGGGGTGGATCGAGCATGGGTGGTTCGGAGTTGGGGTGGGAGATCCCGGTTCGGATGTGGCGTTGAGTGAGGCGTCGATGACGAGGATTTCGGGAAGCCCGTGGTTGAACGAGGAAGGTAAGGTCGTGGGTGTTTCCTCATGGGAGGTGAAGGATAAGGCGGCACAGTACTGGGTGGGTTTAGCGGCGCCGGCGTCGAGCATTAGGGCGGTGGTGGACTACGCCAAGACCAAGGCGGACCACCACCCCCTTGTCATGGACACTTGGATCCATGCCCACCTCTTTTATGGATCATAATCACATCATTAGGGTTAATTACTCATTTATAATAGCACTAATGTTCTTCCTTTTATTCAATTTTATTTTTTATATATACACTTCCACAAATTCAGATACATCTCAGATACATCTCTTATTACGTTAATAATATCGTGATACCCGACATAATTAATTATTTAAAAAATATATTTTTCTTATATATATTTTAAATTTTAAATCATAATAATGTCATATATTACAATTTTATTAATATAATAAGAAATGAAACCGTTAACCAATAAATGATCTCATTTGATATTCCTCTCCTTCTATGCAATAAATTGATCGTTTGCAAAACCGGTTGTTACAATAATTAATTCATCAAAATACATGCTTAACAATTATGATCGCCTATATATTGTCTAGTTGCATGCGATTTCATGATACTTTGCATTAATAATTCTAAGTGATTGAGATTAAATATTTATAGTAAGGGCATGTTTGGTAGTTAAAATAAAATATAGTATGATAAAATTAAATTTGTATATTATAAGGATTATTTTAATCTCATCACTTCTTTATGATTAAAATATAATACAAAATGTTGATTTTAGCACGGACATAGTATTTAATAGTGGATCAACGTATTAATCACATTTGTGTTGGGAAATTTGGATAAAATTTTCCTCTAACCAGATATATGAGAGCAAATATAAATGCGGAATAATGACACAAATTTGATAAAGGAGTTCGGCCAATAATGCCTACGTCTCCGAACTGCTGCAGATATATTTAAATAAGGAGAAAATATAGTGTTTACAACACTCAAACTCACAACACGTTAACCCCGAGAAAATTACTATATAATTTTCCCACACAAAAATAGCTTCTACTTAAGCTTTTCTCTCAACCCCGTGTTTCTCTCTTGAGTTGGAGCTACCTTCAACTCACTCTCTCGCTCTCTCTATTTTTCACTCAATTGTACATCTACAAAACTTGAAGAATGATACATATATATAGGCAAGAGATTGGACAGCAATATTAATTGCTTGCAGGTGGAGTGCGGCTTCTTTTCTTCCTTTGTCAATGTTTATGGGCTATAGGAGCAAATTTTCTTCTCTAGCTATTCAATAGCTCAACTATTGAAAGCCACCAAATGAATAGTGTAGCCACAATGTTTGACTAACAATCTTCCACTTGAAGACTGATTTCAATCTATCTTCACACCGTGATCAATGCAGCAGCTCCTCCGGTCTCATCACTCTAGCAGACCCACTGAAACTGAACACAGCCTCAGTTTGTCGATGGTTACCGTCTTCGTTAGCATGTCCGCTGGATTTTGAGCTCCGCTTATCTTCTCGAGTTTCAAAATCCCATCTTCCAGAAGTGACCGGATAAAATGATATCGCAACTGTATATGCTTCGTTCTGGAATGAAAAGACGGATTCTTTGCTAGATGGATAGCACTTTGACTGTCACAATACAAGACATTGTCTTGCTGCTTCTTGCCCAATTCCTCCAAGAAATCTTGTAGCCAAACCATTTCCTTGCTGGCTTCCGTGACAACAACATATTCCACTTCAGTTGTGGAGAGAGCAACTATCTTCTGCAGCTGAGAAACCCAACTCACTGCTGTTCCACCAAGAGTATAGATATACCCCGTAGTGCTCTTTCTGACATCAACATTTCCGGCTAGATCAGCATCCACATAGCCTGTGAGTGTCGTATCTCCACCTTTGAAACATAGTGCTTTGTTAGTGGTACCTCGTAAATATCTGAGGATCCATTTGACTGCTTCCCAGTGAACCTTGCCCGGATTATTCATGTACCTACTCACTGCTCCCACTGCTTGAGCAATGTCTGGTCTGGTACAAACCATGGCATACATCAGGCTTCCAATTGCTGATGCATATGGCACCTTAGCCATATGTGCACGTTCTTCCTCCGTCTTTGGTGATTGGTCTTTGGAAAGCCTGAAATGAACACCTAAAGGTGTACTTACTGGTTTAGCATCTTGCATGTTGAACCTGGAGACCACTTTGTTGATGTACTCAGCTTGCGACAACATCAAAGTTCCGGAATTTTCATCTCTCTTGATCCTCATGCCAAGAATTTACTTTGCATCACCTAGATCTTTCATTGCGAAATGCTTTGAAAGTTCATGCTTCAAATTATCAATCTCTTGCATATCTGAGCCTGCAACAAGCATGTCATCTACATATAACAATAGGATGATGAAACTATTGTTAAACTTCTTGATGTAGCAACAATGATCTGCTTGGCATCTGGTGAAACCAATATCATCCATAAAACTATCAAACTTCTTGTACCACTGCCTCAGAGCTTGTTTTAAACCGTACAAGCTTTTCTTCAACCTGCACACTAGGTTTTTCTTGTCTGCTTTTATGAAGCCTTGTGGTTGCTTCATATAGATCTCCTCCTCCAAGTTTCCATGAAGGAAAGCTGTTTTTACATCTAATTGCGCAAGATGTAAATTCTCCGCAGCTACCATTTTCAACACCAGCCTGATTGTAGTCAGCTTCACGACTGGGGAGAAAATTTTGTTGTAGTCAACACCTTCTTTCTGCTGAAATCATTTCACAACCAATCTCGCTTTGTAGCGTTTGCTCCCGTCATGCTCTTCTTTTATCCTGAAAACCCATTTGTTTTGAAGTGCTTTCTTGCCTGGTGGTAATTCGGCTAATTTCCATGTATGATTTGACATGAGCGAGTCCATCTCATCTTTCATGGCAGACTCCCACTTGGCTGAATTCTCCACTTGCATAGCTTCATCATAACACTCTGGTTCCCCACTATCGGTTAACAACAGATAGTGCAAAGAAGGCAAATAGCGTTGTGTTGGTTTGGGAATTCTGGAGGAGCGTCTTGGTCCTGGCGTGCTTGGTTCTCCACCAACTGCTTCAGGATTGATCTGAACATCTTTATCAAAAATCTCCTCAAACTCAACGAATTCCTCATTTGTTTCAGCATTGTTGTTTGGGCTTCTTGATTCTGCTGTTATCCTATCCTTGTATATCACATTCTCATTGAATATGACATCCCTGCTCCGGATGATCCTCCGATTTTCGTAATCCCAAAATCGATAGCCAAACTCATCTCTACCATATCCAACAAAAACACATTTGTTAGATTTTGCATCGAGTTTACTTCGTTGAGAAGAATCAATGAGTATATAAGAGATGCAACCACACACTCTCAAGTGTGAAAGGTTTATCTCCTTTTTGCTCCAAACTTCCTCTGGTATTTTTCCGTTCAACGGGACTGAGGGCCCACGATTTATCAAGTAGGCCACAGTGTTAACAGCTTCAGCCCACAACATATTGGGCAAGCCGGCATGTATCCTCATGCTCCTGGCACGTTCATTCAGAGTTCTGTTCATGCGCTCTGCCACTCCATTTTGCTGCGGAGTCATGGGAATTGTTTTCTCCATTTTAATTTCACTATTTGCTCAAAATTCTCTAAACCTGCTATCTCGGTATTCTCCTCCATTATCGGACCTCAACCGTTTGACCTTCAAACCGATTTCATTTTCCACCATGGCTTTCCATTTTCTGAAGGTATCAAAGACTTCTAATTTCTTCTTCAGAAAATAAACCCACACCTTTCTTGTGGAATCATCAATGAAGGTGACATAGTATACCGAGCCTGAAAGAGATGGAACTGGAGATGGTCCCCATACATCGGTATGGACCAATTCCAATTTCTCTGTCTTGGGCGTCTTGCCAATCTTTGTAAAACTGACTTTTTTTTGTTTTCCAAAGATGCAATCTTCACATAGCCCGATGTTGGGTTTAATAACGGCGGAAGAAGAACAATAACGAAGACAAGTA
>JAPKLX010000005.1:3369884-3413019 GCA_026898415.1 Leonotis leonurus
CTATGATATTTTATTTGAGACTTTCTTGAGGTTAAAAAAGTAATTTTGTTCATTTTAAGTTATTTTAACTTACTCATACCAAACACTCCATCCATTTATCTATCTTTATCCAACTCTAGTACCAAACACCTCACTATCTAAACATAACCCATCATTTCACACCCTCTTTTTAATTTTTAACTTAATCTACCATTACTTAACTAGGCTACTAAACACACCCTTAGTGTTGTATTGAGCTCATGACTCATTTTATTTGCAACGTCGAATTCATACGATGGATTACCGACTTATGTTAAGTGGAGGTTGTTGAAATTGTCTTGTTCCATTTTCCCATTCTATTCCCGTTTCCTTAATCCCTTTTTTGTCATGATTCTCAGTATTTACTATTCTTAGTAAAGTGCAGTCGTGACAATATATGAGATCGAGTATGGAATTATGTTTACTCACTTTAAATTAAGTATCATTTCTATCTCTTTCTTGTTAGAATGAGAAATCATGTATTTTACATATACATACGCTCGAGTAATCGGATTTCCGAAATAGTGTAAAAAGAAATGCTTCAAATCATTGTTATGATGTAATATGCATCGTAAATAAATATTAAAATTTTAACTAAAAGATTATTAATTATCACTTTCCAATAAAATTTATTAATTATAATATAATTTAATATTTTTCAAAACAAAATAAAAATTATAATAACTTATACTCAAAATTATTACATCAGTCATCACCACCCACGGGGAACAATCCTAAATTAAGGAGAAACATGGTATACAATTAAGGCCTCACTTGGTAGCCCATAAAAGGCTAGATAAGGGTAGATAAATAAAGTTATATGATGTATATCATGCATTTGGTAGCCAAACTTATAATTTGTCAAGCCCGTGTAAAAAGAAGGGCCCGAGTGAAATTTCACTATTTTGGTTGGATTCTAATATTAGGTGATACCCTCCGACAAAAAAAAGCTGAATGAATAGTGTTATCACTTTTCAAAGTCCGTCTAACTTTTCACCCATTTCATTATTAACAAGGTTTTAACTAAAGGCTACCAAACAACATGTAATAATTAACAACATGTAATAATTAGCAATGTTTTTTATTATGTCTACCAAACAATAGTTAAGAAAAAGTAAACTTTGCATATCTTGACTTCTCTATATTATATTATCTTTATTTATCGTATCATGACTAGGGTACCAAATGAGGCCTAAGTACAAAATAAAAAGTAAACTTTCCATACAAATAAAATTATTAGCATATTATGGTATTCGTTTAGAGGTATGTCAATTGGGCTAGGGATGGGTGTTTTTATTTCGAATGTGGCCCAATCTTTTTCTCTATTTCTTTAAATTACTTAGGTCCAGATACATATTCCATAATAATCTTTAAACATTCAAATGTTGTACAATGATTTTGGGAGATGCATTTATGGATTGCAGTTTATATATAAGGGTAAATGCTCCTCCTATATTCCTAAATCCTAAATACTGCTTCTACAAACAGCACCTAATAATTGCTATTCGGGCTCAATATCGGGCCTAAATCAGGTGAAAATTTTAAATAAATAAATTACTAATTAATTAATATAACATCTCCTTCGTTTGATTTTTCCACCGACCTCTACCTTCACCGATCAACGACTCGCTGTCGACGGTGGTCTTGAGCTACCCCTTTTTTTTTTCTTCTCTCTCAATTTTCAGGTAACTATTATATATTGGTTCTATGATATTTGATTTTGAATATTTCCTGGCGTTATGTTTCCGTGCACGTACATGTAAATTTATTGCCTCTTTTGTATTTAATTGCTTAAATTTTGTGTTTTTTCTAAACCCTTATTGAACCCTTGTTGATGATCGATCATTAAAGATGTTATTATCATTGCAGAGATCACGAGTTTGAGCTTTGCAGATCAAACGTCTTTTTTAAGATTTTAACAGTGATTCTGACGAAAAGTTAAACTTTGCAGGTATGTCTTTTTCTAATTATTCTGAAGGATGAGCGGTGTTTTTTTTCTTTTGAATTTATGCAGCTGTCAGATATAGTAGGTTATGGTAACTTACTGTATTCTAAGTCTGAGCATTTGGTGATTAGTTCATTAAACACAATGGATTTGCTGGTTTTTCTTTGATCATGTGCTGCAATTTAATGTTTTATGTTGGTAGTTGATGTGTGACTACTGGTATACTCTGCTTGAGAAAAATCATGAGGGCACGTCACTTTTAGAAGCATTGGTTTTGGTTTCTGAAATATTTTTGGAGATAAAATTAGATGGTGAGAAAATTATGAATACAAGTTGGTTAGTTAGTGAATTTTTATGGGCGCATTAATTAACTAATTTTTTCAACAAGGAAGCTCAGCAATTAGACTTTATACGCATGATGCTACAAATCTTGTAGAGAACTTGAAATAGTTGTTATTCCTAGATATATTAGGATTTATAAAAGTTCCAGATTTGGTATAGAGTTAAAGACGGCAACATCCATTGAATCTTTTGGCTACATTGTTCAGTAATATTGATCGAAAAGTTTACCGTTTATAAGTCTCTAACTTAAAATTTTGTACATGTAGATAATTGGAAAAAAGTCTGATGGGTGTCTTCCTCCCCTTGCTGTTTTTTCACCTTTTGTGTTTATTTCTGAGAAGCTCAGTGTTTTATCTGATTTAGGATTGACTCCTTTTGATAATTGTTGTGGGTCTCATTATGCATTTAATTCAGTCTCAGTCTTACGCTAAATGATTTACATCACATGCATTTTGATTCTCTTTCAGGCACAGGTTTGTCAGTGTCCTGACATCTTCAACCCTTTTGAGCATTGGTTTGATGCGCATAGACTGTGTAATACAACATTGCCATGCAAGATTGTGATAGTTGGTTTCTCAACACGGATAGTGTGTGGAAACTGATGCCATGTCAGCATCTTGCAAATTTGATCTCTCTTCTGGTAACCCTGATAGGCCATTGTATGCATCTGGCCACCGTGGTTCCTATGGTACCACATCATTGGATAGATCAGGTAGCTTCCGGGAGAACTTGGAGAACCCACTTTTATCAAGTCTGCCAAATATGACAAGAAGCAATTCATCAGTTACTCAAAATGATGTACTCAACTTCTTCAATTGCGTGCGTGTTGATCCAAAGTCTATGGTGGCAGACCACAAGTTGAATAGGCCAGCAGATTTTAAGCGGCTTGCGAGTGCTGCTGTTGGCATGCCCCTGGAAGATTCTCTTGCCACATCTTCGAAAAGCAAACATCTAACTTCTCCCTCATTAGACGATCTCAGACGCCTAAAATCTGGTGTGCGGGAAAGTGGTTCTAGAGCTAGGTAACTGTCCTTGATCTTACCCCCAACCCCCACCTATTTTTCTTTCCCATCTTAAGTGAGCTGCATTTTATAATGTTCCACCTTCAATAGGGAACGTGTGAAGATATTCAACGACTGTTTATCAGTAATTAACAAGTGTTTCCCTGCTATTCCATCGAGAAAGAGATCCCGGTTGGATGCCTTATCTAATGACCGATCCAACACATTGTTGTCAATTCGTTCGGCATCTGGAGCTGGTATTGGGAAAATGGGGTTGCAAAACCATGCTAGTGTGAGTGGCTTTGAGCTGGAGCAACAAAAGTCTGAAGAAAGGACAAAAAATACCATTCCGAGCAAGCGCACTCGAACTTCTATGGCTGAAGCTAGGGTTTGTGGTCTTTTCCTTCTTTCCATTTTTTTTTCTTCTCTACTTTCTCTGTTGAACGTCCAAACATAATTAAGTTTTCAAAGTAGCTCATGATCATTATTGCATATCTTATAATGTTCAATGCTTATGATATACGTGGAAAAATTACTTGCACATTATCTTTAATGACCTGCATGCATCCCTTAAATTTGGACTTTCGCCGGCCTCTCTGGTATTAGTAGTTTTTTGTTTATCTACAGTATTCTTGTCATGAAATCATTTTGCACTTCCATTCTTGCTTGATTGAAATTTAGCACAACCTTTTCTATGAAAACCTGACTTTATATTATCTTACAATTAGATGGGTGCACGCGCCAATAACCATGCAAGACCATCTGGGGCTGTAGATAAGGACAGGGATGCAGTAAGAAACTCTAGTTCTAATCCAGTTCAGGGTGAGGATCGAACTTTATCCATTGCTATTGATGGTTGGGAGATTTCCAAAATGAAGAAAAAACGCACGGGTATAAAGATAGACAGTGCTCCTAGTTCAGTGACAACAAAAGTGGTTGATAGTTACAGGGAACCTAAACAAGGCACACATCCACGTGTACTTTCTGAAGCCCGTTCAAGGGTGGCTGATGCCTATGGCTTCAGGTATGCAGCCACATAGTTACTTTCTGTTGTAGATGATTCTACTCCAATAACTAAATATGTTTCTAAAGTATTTGGCACTTCATTGTCTGTGCGGAGGATGATTACGTCGACTTTTCTAATAAATAAGCTCCTTTTCCGACTGGTTAGCTAGCTGGAGAACTCATTCATTGTCAAGCTCTTCATACTTGTAAGGTTTTGCAATGAATCAGTTAGAAAAACATAAAATGCTTCAATTGAAATTAGACTTTGTTACTTTTTAATGGATATTATAAGGTGCACATCAATATCTTTTCTATTTTATTAATGTAGAATGAGAAATAGTGCTATTTCTTGATGTTCTATGCAGAATTCTCTTCATAATTTCTAACTACATCCTTATTGATTAGGGAGACTCTCCAGCTAAAATAATTTGCTCTTTTTGTAGCCTTTGTTTTCAGCTAATCTATATGAGCTGTGTTTTGGTATAGAAATTAAAGTCTTTGACTGGATTGTACTTTTTATAACCTTTGTTTAATATATCAGAATATGAATATTGTTCCAGAGAACGAGCGAGATGTTTCCTTGTTTTACCATTACGGTGCCTGCTAATGTTTTTCTTCATGTGCTGGCATTCTTTATTTAATTTTTTCACCGTATGCAGTGTTCAGTAGTATAATTGCATATCAACAAAGGCAAAACTTTTATCTGCCTTTCGATATTAATCTGTCAAAGGATGATTAATAACTGAGAGCAAAACACTTGGTCTTTTATTTTCCACTGAGATCCTTATCTTCTCTATTATCTTATGTATCTTGGTGAAAGTTATTTACAGATGCCATTATGAATATAAATGAGTACAACTTTTTTCGTCTCCATTAATTTTGATACACACATTATCGCAGATCGGGTGCTGCTAATGGAGGTTTTGGGATAGGGAAAAGTGAGGCTACCTCCCAGACCAGTTCCGGCATGCGCTCATCTGTGTCTCGGACCGATTCCGATAACAGTTCTGTTCTCCATGAGAGGAGGGAGCGTCCAAATGGGCACGAGAAAGAAAGGGTGAATCTGAAAGCTGTTAACAAGTATGGAATTACATTATTGTTGAGTTTCTATAATAAAATAAAGTATTGTTTGATTACACAATCCTACAAATCCATATTTTTTTGACTTTCAAACTGCTGAAAGATCTGTTTTGACTGTTTCCAAGTACATAGCTACCGGGTGTTCTCGTTTATCAGTTGAGAAAAAATCCTGAAGACCATTTCAATGGTTGAGTTGAGCTGAAATAGATTGGTCAAGAAATCCAAATGTTCAGTGCAATAGGGGGGTGTTGAAAAACTATCTCTTAGGCTGCATGCATGCATGAAATTGATTATTTTATAGTGTTCACAGCTTTTACTGTTGCATAACTTATTCTTCTTTTCCTTCCTTTTCTCCTCTACTTAAAGGGCAAATTCACGAGAAGATATCAGTTGCAGCAGCCCTACTTCAGGCTCAAAATTAAATGCTAATGTCCGTGCCCCACGCTCAGGTTTAGTTGGTGGTGTCTCTAAGTTGTCTCAAGCAGTGCAACGTTCTGTATCATCTAATGATTGGGATCTTTCAAACTGCTCAAACAAGGGTACTGGTAGTGTTGGGGCCAACAGCCGTAAACGGACCCCTTCAACCCGGTCTTCATCACCTGTTGCCAATTGGGCTCAGAGGCCACAAAAAAATTCTCGGACTGCAAGAAGAACTAGTTTATTACCTATTGTTCCTGGAAATGATGAGGAACCGGTTATGGATGCGGCTTCTGACATGATGGTAAATGAGAGACAGTTTCCTGCCCATTCTCCTAAGCAAGCCAAAATAAAAGTTGACAACATTTCTCGAGTTGCATCATCTGAAAGTAAGGGTTCTGCTGAAATCAAGTCAAGAGATAAGAATAAGAAGTGTGGTGAGATAGACGAGAAAAGTGTTCAGAATGGCCAGAAAATGTCAATTCTGTTGCTACCACCAAGGAAAAATAAGGCAGTCAATGTGGATGACCAGGGAGGTGGTGTTAGGAGGCAAGGCAGAACTGGTCGAGGTTTTACTTCCTCTAGGTCCCTCTTGCCTTTGTCAGTGGAAAAGTTTGGGAATGTAGGAACCACTAAACAGATTAGAAGTTCCAGACTTGGTCTTGACAAGGCTGAAAGGTAAACTTCTAATTTACTTTTTTAGTGTGTGCATGTGAGTGTAGCGGGGTAGTTTGGGTGGTCTTTGATGTGTGCGTGGCTCTTTTTTTCTGAGGTAAACTAGCATTATCTATCAGCACGAGAAACTTTTGTGACACATGAAACCTTCTGTCTGTGCAGCAGAGCAGGGAGGCCACCTACAAGAAAGCTCTCTGATAGGAAGGCTTATACACGGCAAAAGCATATTACCATTAATACAGGACCAGATTTTCTCGGTAATTAATTATTGTCAAGCATGGCATTTGTTCTTCCTGTCCCAGTGTTTATTTGCCTTTGCTGATAGCAGGCATACTTGTGCATAAAGTTGGTGCAGATGATGGTCATGAAGAGCTTTTGGCTGCTGCAACTGCTGTTACAGATACTGGTATTATTTGTTTTGAGGCTCTAATTCTCTCTCTTAGTGTGTATTGATCTCTTGGCAATAATTAATGTTATTGAATGCAGCCCATGCCCTCTCTAGCCCATTCTGGAAGAAGATGGAACAACTGTTTCGTTTTATTACTGATCTGGACATTTCCCACTTGAAGGATCAGGTGAAGTTTATTTGTTTTTAGATACCCGTTAAATTCTGAGATTCCAGCATGAAGTATTTATTCCCACCATCCAGGAAACTTCATTACTTTTTGCCATATCGGTCCGCCCGTGAAAGTTCTTTACACTTAAAATTTACCATTTTAGGAAAGTTTTTATTACCACACTCAAACTACACACTTTACACACTCCCACAAACACCCAAACTATACTCATTACACACTCTTCCATACAAAGTCAAAGCATTACATTAAAACTTGTGTCGGATCAAAGTGTAAACATCTTTTGTGGACGGAGGGAGTACTATTTTTTGTCGAAATTACTTTTGTTATATAGTTTTAGTGCTGGTATATCAAGGAATCTTCTAAAAGTACGAATGAGGGGCAATATTTCAGCAGAAATCACATGTTCTACCATATTTTTTTCCGAAATAAATATCTATGTTATGCTACAACTCATGGTTTTAAAAGGCGTTCTCGAGGCGCGCCTCGAGGATCACCTCGTGCAAAAAACGCCCTTGAGGCAGCGCCTCACATGTTCTGTTGAGGCTTGCGCCTCGAGTCACGCAAGGCGATCGAGGCGCGCCTCGAGGCATGCGAGGCGGTCAAGGCGGTCAAGAGGCGGACGCCTCGCGTACGCAGAAAATTAAGCTATTTTTCTATAGTTTTTGAGCTGAAAATAGATGGGCTATGTTTTATTTCATTTAATTGTGAATAAGCTTTCTTTTATTTAATCCCATTATTAATGGGCTTATCCCAAACGTAATGAATTAAACAATCCAACAACAATTAAAATAAAAATTAGGTTAAAAATTTAATTTTGACTCTCAAGTGAGTCATCCTCGCCATTACACTATCCCTGCACTCTCAAATCTCTACTGTCACCACCAACGAAGCAACAACGACACAATTCACCTCTTTCTTAGGAAGTTAAATTTGACATTTTAAAAATTTATAATATGTGGAGACTTTATTTTTATGTTTTTATGATATTAGATATGAGTTTGTTTGATTTTTTTATTTACGCCTCGAGTGTACGCCTCGGTTCGCCTTGAGGCTTACGCCTCGCGCCTCGATAGAAAAACGCCTCGAGGCGAAAAACGCATTTTAAAACCTTGCTACAACTCTAAGTTTCACAAAAAACAAATGAGATTGGGTCCTCTCAGATCTAAACAATCTTGTTTTTTTGAACATGAAGAAATAAAGAAGCCATTGCAATTGCCGGAAATACTAGACCTACTAATGGCACAAAAATAAAGGGAAAATTGTTACCCATTTGTCACTCTTAAGCAATAATAGTTAGGGTTATAACTTATAGGGCTCCCTACTCCATGAAAGGGGGTTTCTGCAAGTACATTTGAATGAAGACTTGAATGATGCTCAGCTTGTACTGTTGATTGAAGCTCATTTTGCTGCTACTTTTCTACATTCAGTTGCACTGCTGTATATTGGAGTTATTTTTGTAAAAAATATTCCCTTCCAGGTCAACTCTGGTACAGCAGTGGACTCGCCTGCTCCAGTTGATACATCTAGCTGCAATTTATTACCTGACTGTGTCTCCAATGAAATTGGGAGAGGGGAGCTTGAAGCAAGAAGTGTGGAACTTAGTCCTGAGCATGTTGTTCCAGGAGTGAAGAAGTCAAATGACATTTCTCTTTACCAGAGACTCATTGCAGCTTTGATTCCTGAAGAAGAAGAGGACCTCAATCATGATACGCATGAATCTCCATATGAGATTGAAAAAGATACGGGATCTGATACTTTCTGCTCTCACCTGTCATCAAGCAGTGACCCTTCTATATGTCTTACCTCTGATGGTTATGACGTAAAATCAAATGCAATATCATTTTCCAAACTAGAGCAGGATATCATGTCAATTTCTGGCACGGGTTTCCCAAGCTTTGATCATTTACAAAATGGTTTACTTACAAATCACCCTATACCTATCACAAAATGCTCTGACTATCAGTATCAAAATATGTCATTAAATGAAAGACTGATCATGGAGGTCCACAGCATAGGAATCTACCCAAATTTAGTGGTACGTCAGGTCTTCTCCTTTTTAAGGTTTTTAATCTAGTGCACATTTTACTTTTTTTTCCCACTTGCTCTTGAACCCTTACATTTAGTTGTTGATATACTCCTGATCAGTCTGATTTTGCACAGAGTGAAGATGAAATAAGTGGAGATATCACTAGGTTGGATGAGAAGTACCTGGAACAGGTAAACCATGTTAATGTATGGAACCATAACAAATCGAGAAAAGCTTAGCTTTGCTAATTTGTAGTTGTATTTGATGTATATTCTTTTTCCTGCATTTGTTTGGCAATATGTTTTATATTACTCCCTCTGTCTCACTAAGCTTGACACAATTTCCTTATTTGGACGTCCCACTAATAATGACACATTCCAAAAATAGTAAAAGTTGTCTTTTCAAAAAAGTGTGCATCTTTATCACTCTTACACTACTTTATACACTCTCCTTAATAACCGTGCCAGAAAAAAAAGTGTCATACTTATTGAGACGGAGGGAGTACATAGTTTCGTCTTAAGAAAATGTAAGTTGAAGCTAAATTTACTAGATTTGGTCCAAGCACAGACAAAGGGTAGGAAAAATCTATGATCCTCTTCTGTGTGACTGTGTGTAAAAGGATAACAAATAAAGGAACATATAACTTTCTTTAAAAGGAACTTGTAACAAAGGCCAGCAGAGTATTTGTGCTAGTATATCTGGAGTCTTTATTAAGATCTTTAAACATGCACATAGTTTTAATGTTGGTGAACTTTTGTGTAGCTTCTTGAAAAATAAGCCATTTAAGATTTATTCATGACTAGCGTTTGACTTGTTGTATTGGGTTTTATCTTTGAATCTCTAAGTGAAGAGCTTTGTATCTTAACTTTGCTTCATGTGGATCAGGAATTAGGATGACTTTTAATTTTGTATTAATCTATATTCTGGAGTTTCCTTCATGAACCTTCTAAATATATTATTCTAATGAAGATTCTTATTTTTAATCCCATGTCTAGGTTTCACGGAAGAAAAGCTTGATTAACAAACTTCTCTGTTCGGCTACTTATTCTAAAGAGCTCCAGCAGAAGTAAGGAATTTGTTATTCAGTTAAGCAATTTGATATATATGCAATGTTCTTGCCTGATAAAACTTAAGCACCTTCATTACTGTAGGGATTTTGAAGGGCATGCTCTTGATAAACTCGTGGGAATGGCCTATGAGAAGTACATGGTAATCATTAATATCGTCTTATTCTTGCTGTATATTCCTTATAATAAATTGATGTTTGAATTCGTCGTAGCAAATCAGTTGACTATTTGTTTCTATCAAGAGCAAAAATGCTATGTCTTTTCCTTATCTGTCATGTAAAGAGTATGAATTTCTTATGAACAGACTGATACTTTGATACACGAGAAGACTGGCTGGTACTTTGATACATGAGGAGACTTTTTTGTATCAAATATATCTTTAAATCCAAATTTTAGAGTCTCTGACCACTAGCTATTCAGGAATTATATTTTTTCTGAAAAAGCTCTCTTATATAAAAAGTGGACTATTAACAATCCAGAAATATAAAATTCATGTCAAATACTCTAATTACATGGGAATTTCTTTACTCAGATGAAAAGAAGAAAAGAAGAAAAAAGGAAAAGATATATGACACAGGGAGAACCTAAACATACCATTATGTATGTAAAATGAAACAGCTAATACCAATCTAGGGTTATGTTTATTGTGTAAGTTGATATATGTTCTCTGTTGTCTTACTTATATCTCAATAATCCCATACGTTTCGTTAGAAGTATAAAAAGAAGATGGAACGAAAGGGAAAAAGTTATAGTACTAACTGTCTTGATATTTGGCCGTCTCTTAGGAAGTGGGCCCAGTCTTAGTCTGCTTCAAATTCAGTATATCACTGGCAGCTATTTCTTTTTTTAAGCACTTGCAGCTATTCTGCTATAGCCTAGTTTGTATATTTAATTACTTCTCCCCTGCAGAGTTGCTGGGGCCCCAATGTCCATGGGATGAAAAGTGCCAATGGTAAAATGGCCAAGAGAGCAGCCTTAGCTTTTGTTAAGCGGACTTTGGGACGATGCCAGGAATTCGAAGAAACAGGAAAGAGCTGCTTTGATGATCCTCTGTATAAGGACATTTTTCTTTCTGGCGTATCCCGCCTCATTGAGGGACAACCTTTGAACTCCAGCACTGATAATGAGTCTGGAAAATTTCATCTTGGAGCATCTGGATGTTCTATTGAAGTTAGAACTTCAGGTAAATGCCAGATAAATATGTATGATGCTTATGGACATCCATTTGTGTCATTCCTTGCAAAGTTTCTTCTTTCCTAAAGTAAAAATTTCTTACTATGAATACTTCTGTTTTCTGGTGTCTCAGCTCCTCTGGGTGCAGAACAGAGCCCTAGTTCAAATAGTCAGGATTTATATTCTTCTGAAGTATTCCCATCAAATAAACTGGTTTCTGAAAAAGTTACTGGTAAAGAAGCCAGTTGGTCAAATAGAGGGAAAAGGAGGGAAGTGCTACTTGATAACGTAGGTGGTATTATTAGTACTGGGCTTGGTGGTTCTCTTTCATGCAGTGCAAAAGGGAAAAGGAGTGAGAGGGACAGAGAAGGAAAAGCAAACAGCAGAGAGTCCTCCAGAAATGGAACTACAAAAGTTAACCGCAATGTGCCGGCCTCTGTCAAAGGAGATAGAAAGTCCAAGGCAAGGCCCAAGCAGAAAACTGCTCATTTGTCTGCTTCAATCAATGGCGCTCTAGGAAATATGGGAGAACAAGCAAAAGGAATGTTGTCATCAACACTTAAATCAAGTGAGAATAACAGAAGTAACTTTGGTAAGGATGAAAACAACTATGCCACTGACATGTTGGAGGACCCAATTGATTTATCTGGACTGCAACTCCCTGATATGGATGATTTAGGTGTTACAGATGATCTAGGTGGTCATGGAGAGGACCTAGGGTCATGGTTGATGAATATCGAGGATGATGGCTTACATGATAATGATTGCATGGGTGGCCTTGGAATTCCAATGGATGACTTGACAGAATTAAATATGATGGTCTGAGACTTACCGTGTTGTACATTCCCCGTGCCTTATATACAATTACAGTTAGAAAAAAGAAGGAACAGTTGTCATTGCAATGAATTGGCCAGTGACATTGAGTTCATCATTTTCCGGATCATAAACTCCACATGAGTGCTTATGGGGTGTATGTTTTTTCCTACTTAGGGATTATGTTCGTAATCAAGCTGTTGACAGTTGACTGTAAAGATCTTTTTTGTTCGATATATAAGCCCATATCTCAGTTGTAAGGTCTTAGTAAACTCTACTTTCGTTGTAGCAATTACAGATCAGGAACAATGTCCCTTGTACATATATTTAATATTCCAATAAAATCATGATTTTGTGAATTAGCACTCTTGTACTGGCCGTAAGTAGTTTTAGTTTTTCACATATATGGCATCATATCATACCACACCTAGTTTATTATTCATCGACTTGGAAAGTACATTAATTCTCACTGTGTCTTCAGTTTCAAATATCTTGCAGACTTGAGGGCGTTGATGATGATATGCTGTTGGCTTTGTGACCATGCTTCCATGGAGTATGAGGTGCATATTTTGGTGATCAAGGTAACTAGGTAAGTAGTGATGTATGGAATGGCAGAGCCAATTGGATTCTTTTTCAGGTATCTTCCATCTTCTAGCTAAATCTTCCAATAAACTGTTTATAGAGGCCTACAGTTTAAATTCACTTTTAACATTGATAATTAAGCTATGCTGTGTAATTCTTGTCAACTTAGTTAGTTTACATTATGGTTTTCTAACAGCTTCTCCTTGATATATCGAAGTGAAACTTCTATGTTTCCTCTTAAATTAACTGATAACATGTCTATCTGATGGGACTAAAATGTATTATGTTTTCATGTTACAGATGGCATTTTGAATGTCGAACAGGTTTTATTTTGATCTGCATTCCTTTGCCTTGATGCATTTGTTACAATATTTGGTCCTTATTACATGGGACTAGCTTCTGAGGTTATATGTTCTGAACAACACAGACAATATGGTTTATGGAAACATGGAAATCATAATATATGAGTGTTGGATTCTCAGAAACTTTGCGTATTCTTGGTGATCTGAGACCCATTATTTGTTTAATGTTTCTGCTCTCTCTCTCCCTGAGTCCCGATAGATTTGTATTTCGATATATTGCTTAATATTGTATGCAGTTTGTATCTGAAAATGGGCGCTGCAGCAGGGAAGGTGGATCACCGTGGATTAGGGAGTAGTATAAGATGGGTGGGAAAGGCCACTTATGTTTAGTGTTTAACTTGAGATTGTTGCGATGGATAATTGTTGCAAATTTTGAGCAATAACCAAGTTGTGATTTTGGTTGAGCAGCATATTTTAATTTTGAACTTTTCTTTTGTATTCACATGCTGTGAAATTTGTTGATTAAGACTTACTGTTAGTCAGTGATTTGTATGGATTAAGTTGCTAAAAATTAGATTGTGGTCCTCTTATATTAGTATATCAGTTAACAGAAAAAGACATGAAGTGAAATGTACATTTGTCCGAAAAATAAAATAATGAGAAGCAGTAGACAAATGCCACATTATATATCATGTTATTGCGTGATATGAATGTGAGATCAGTTCAGTTGGCAGGTAACATGTCAACTAATTTCCATTTAAACAATGAAGTCACATCTTTGTTCTTATATTATAAACACCTTCAAAACTAACTTCTAAGTAAATATGAGCTAACACTCTAAAATATATTTAGTTGTTACTTATGTGGATTTATTTATTAAACAATGTTGTACTATCATTTATGAACCTAGGATGCCTAACTAATAATAATGCCTAAATCCATTCTTAACACGTGTCTCTCTATAGACTTTCTTTATATTTTACCAATGTTATGTCACCCACCTACCATTATCAATAAATCATGATCGTATAATAATAATATTATATGAATATGCACACTCACTAGTAACCTATCTGGTAATAATAGATGTACTCTCATATATAAATTTTACTATCATTACAAATCATTCATATATTAATTATTATACGTCTACTATATAATGTGTATCTAATAGTAATGTAAAATTCTATTTTGTTTGTAATAAAACTATGAGATATTTTACTAAGCTTATTTTAAAGAGTTTATAAATTTTTGGAGCTTATAAAATGTCATACCATAAGAGGTTATAAATTGCATAGTATCTGGATAAAAGAGCTTATAAACTCTTTTAAAGTGACATAGAGGATTATTTGTTGCAACTTATAAGTTTATGGAAAAATAAATTGAGATGGAACTACTTAGTTTTTGAACAACTTATAAGCTATAAGAACTTATATTTACAATTTATAAAAATCTTCAAATAACTTAATTTCTCAAACACTTTCTAGGAGTTTATAAGCTTCTAGACAGTTTATAAACTATTTAAAAAGTTTATAAACCCTTCCTTAGCAAAATGACAATTTTCCAATTTATTGAAATACTCTCTCCATCTCACCTCAAAAGTCTCATAACTTTTCGGACCGCATACCAATATCACATTTATTACTCTATTTAATACTCTATTTAAACTCCCAACAACTTTTCACCTACTTTAATATTCTTAATTTAAGAACCATTAATCTCTTTATCACTTTTAATTTTTTTTTCTTCTTTTTTCAGATTTTAACTAACACTTAACATATTTTTACCCAATTTTCGAAAATATTTAACCATTTCATCTTTTCTTCTTATTTCAAATTTTAACCAACACTTGAACATATTTTTATCCAATTTTCGAAAATATTTATATCATGGTCTGCTTTTTTAGGTATAGTTCCAAATTTAATTATAGTTTCAAATTTCAATTTAAACATAAGCAGTAAAATAAATTTAAAAAAAGAAAGCAATATTTACATTAAAAAAAAAAAAGCAGTGACATTAATATGTCAAATTCAAACACCCATAAAAAAATTCAAACGTCACATATAAATTTTCAAGTTTCAAGTTTCAAGTTTCAGTCTACCTCTCAAATTCAAGTTTCACATATAAATTTTCCATCTCAAATTTCCTACCAAAATCTACCTATAAATAAGACCACAATTCAGAGGGAGTAATCCACAATTCACCTTACAAATCAGTTTCTTCACTTTACAAATCAGTTTTAGTCTACCAAAAAAACCCATACAAAATTCAAACAAATGAAAGTGAGGGGGAAAGATCTTGATGCTGCAACAAAAACAACAATAATCCAGCTGCTCCTTCAAATCTTGAAGAATGGAAAACCTGCCCAAGGAAGATTCTCCGAAGCTGCATCAAAGTTCGCCTGCAATAGGAAAACTATTAGTCGCATTTGGGCTGCATCAAAAGAACATAGAGATTCAGGTAAGTGCATTGAAGTTTCAAACAATGGAATAGGCCAAAAGAGGAAAAGAGTTGAACTCAACATCGAATTAGTAGGAAATTTGGAGCTATTCCATAGAAGTACCATAAGAAGACTTGCAAAAGGCATAAACTGCAGTAAATCAGTTGTTGGGAGATGGGTAAGCAAGGGGCTAATCAGATCTCATACAAATGCCATTAAACCTGACCTAACAGCCCCTAACAAGCTCTTACGACTTAGATTTTCATTAGAAGCCATTGAGTATGACATAATTATGAACACTCTTAGGTTTAGCAGCATGCACAACACAATACACATTGATGAAAAATGGTTCTACATTTCTAAGACAGCACACAGGTTCTACATGACACCTGAAGAAGTGGAGCCTCACAAAACTTGTAGAAACAAAAAATACATCACCAAAATCATGTTTATGTGTGTTGTGTGTAAACCATTGTTTGCACAAGATGGAAGTGTGTTATTTGATGGCAAAATAGGTATATTCTCATTCACTGAGAAAGTCCCAGCAAAGAGGAGAAGCAAGAACAGGGCTGCTGGCACATTAGAGACAAAAGCTATAACTTCAATCACTAAAGATGTGATTAAAGATTGTCTAATCAATCAGGTATACCTAACCAATTATGTTTGTACTAAATGTAATTATAGAATGTTAGGTGTGACAATGATATGTGTTGTAACCTAAGGAGGGCAATCTGTTTATTATGTTTTATGTGTAGCAATGTATCCTAATCAATTTCAATACACTAAACATTCACAGATACTACCTGCAATCAGATCAAAGTGGCCTGAACATGCATCAAAATTGATATATATCCAGTAAGATATTGCAAAGCCACATATCAAAGATAATGATCCAGAATTTAGGCAGGCAGCAAGCATGAATGGAATTGACATCAGATTAATGCATCAACCACCTAATTCTCCAGATACAAATGTAAACAATTTGGGATGGTTTATGGCTATACAAAGTCTACAAACTGAAAAAGTGTGCAGGACAGTGGATGACTTAGTGATTGCAGTCGTCAATTCTTTTGAGGAGCTAACTGCAAACACTCTAAATAAGGTGTTCTTGAGTTTGCAAGGCTGTTTGGTTGAGATATTGAAGGTAAATGGTCAAAACTGTTACAAATTGCCACATATGAAGGACACACTGATAAGAGAGGGCAGACTACCACTCAACCTAGAAGTTTCTACAGATTTGGTGCAAGAATGCATAACCTATTTGACACAGAATGGCATGGAAAAAGACATGAGGATGCTAGTGTAGGTTAGGGGCTTTGAAGGCATTTCAGTCACATAAGATGATCACATAGGTGGCTTATTTGTAGTGCTTGGTGTACAGACATAGTTTAAGTAATTTAGTTTATGATTGAGGGTCAGAATACTTTTTGTTATTAGAATTTCCTATTTTGTAAACTGCACAAGTGTAATTGCACAATCAAGCATTTAAGTTATGAAAGTGTGCTTACATTTGGTTGTTATTTGGATTCAGTTAACAAATCATTTCATATCAAGTTCTTATCAATCAAATTTTCATTTTGTAACATCATCATCCAACTTTCCACACTAAACTTGTCACCAATAACTCTAACCCTCAATCTGAAACTACATAACTCAAACCCACACAGATACCAAGCCAACAAATAAGCCAACACATTGTTCAAATTTAGACCAAATGTAAATGAGAACATTTTCATCATCTCAACATTTTACTCCCATCTCCCACAACAACTTGCAGTCACAACAATACAGCCATAGAGACCTCAAGAAAGAGATCTCAATACAGCCATAGAGACCTCAAGCAAGAGATCTCAATACAGCCATAGAAACCTCAATCAAATCTCAATACAACCATAAACATCACCACATAGATACATCACCACAGACATTACATCCATAGATACAGCCACAGATACATCACCACATAGATACAGCCATAGATACATCACCACATAGATACAGCCATAGAAACATCACAGAGGAAATACCTCACCAGAGCCATATCTCACCACAAATACATCACCACAGATACATAAAAAGGGAAAGATCTCACCACTTCGAACATTGCAGGCATCAAGATTTTCAACATGGGGAGGTGGGTTGGGGGAAAGTTGGCCAAGTAAGCCAAAAGTTCTTTCTCTGCAAGTCTCTGCTTCCTCAACGCCAGAAACCCCTCAGAATCTATTCATTGTATGAAGACAGAATCCGAGTTCATCTCTGACTCCTCAGAATCCATCACCAGCTTCTCCTCAACTCCTCCATTTTCACCGCTAAGCAACAGGGGGCTCTCCTCCCCATCATTGGCCTCAGAATCAGCTGGAGGGAGGGTGGGATCGAAGGGTACAGATCCACCGTGGATCCAGTAGGGGTCAGTGCTCTCCACATGCGCATGTGCTGGACATGTCAGTCGAGGATTGAATCCAAGAGTTGGAGAAGCCAAACAGTGGAAAGTGGGGCTTAAGAGCTGGGACGGAGAACCCAAGATCTGGGGTGGAGAACCCAAGAAATGGCAAGGAGACCTCAAGATCTGGGCATGAGAACCTAAGATCGGGCCTGCAGAGCACGAGATATGGGGCGGAGACCTCAAGATCTTGGGCGGAGAACCCAAGATCGGGCCTGGAGAACCCAAGTCTTGGGATGAAGAACCCAAGAACAGGGCTAGAGAAGTCAGCTTCTCAAGCCTGGAGATTTCAGCGGCATAGATAGAGCCACAACAACATAGAACTTCTTCATCATAGGCCTCCAAGGGGGATGAATAGAGGGTTTCAGGTGTGGGGAAAATGAGAGAGCTTCGATTGTTGGTCATCATCGCGGTGGAGAAGAAGAAGAAGAGCCGCAGAGATGGAGCGACAAGATTAGGGTTTTCTCTGGAGATGAAGAAAAGCCGCAGAGATGGAGCGACAAGAGAAAGAAAGAGATGCTTCGAGAATGAGGCGGAGAGTAGGATAGAGAGGGATAGGTTTAGATGGTAGTTAGGTTTATTGATAATTAGGCTTAGGGTGTAATAAGAATGATTATGGGCTAATTATAGCCCAAAAAGGAAATGGGGCTTTTGGGCTGGGACATCCCAAAGTAGTAAGTGGGGCTTTTCACCTGGGACAAAGGGAGTATTAAATACTTCAAGATTTTTTTATTCTTGAAATCGGCCCGACTTAGAGCATGTGCATCAAGTTCTTCATAACCGGGCTCCAAAATTACAGGGGCCTCAAATATTAAATTATTATATATAATTATTTTATTTTTATTTTTAAAATTTTTCATCTTTTCAAATAATGCTAAGAGGATATATCATTTTAAATAAAAGATTAAAATTATTTGTATATTTAGTTTTATATTTTGTAAGATACTACCATAATATATTACTTCCTCTATCTCGTCATAAGTGACCATATTTTCTTATTAAGTCATTCTATTAAAAGTTGTCATTTTCTCGAAAAGAAAAATTTACATTTAAAATACAAACTCCTACTTTTTAAAACACAATATTTTTTAAATCTTAGTGTCTTTTAACGGGACGGAGAGAATGCTATTTTTAAGTAATATTTTGACAAAATTGGTCTTTTTTTTCTACATTTGGAATCCATTAAATTAAATAGCAACGTCACGGATGATTCGATTCCAATAACTATAAATGAAAAATGAGTCCACTAACTATAAATGAAAAATTGTGTGTATTGACTATTAAGTGAAATGAGTCCACTAACTATAAATGAAAATTTTTAAGTGTAAAAATCTTTTATGAACAAATCAAAATGACAAAATGTAAATAATTTTGGGGAGAAATGAAATAATATACTCTTTATGCCCATAAATTTATTACCTATTTTAACATGACATACGTCACAAGAAAATAGTTTTTTAAAAGTGTATTGTGGGTTGTGTATTGATTTGAGCATATGTTTCACATAATTTATTATATATAATGGAGTTATATGTATAAAATGAAGAGATTCAATTATAAAAAAAAATCCAATAAGAAAATTGTGTACCAATTGAATTGAAGTATAATTTTATATTTAATGGTAGTAATCAGACCCACAAAATTCGAAAAAACGTAAAACCGAGGAAAAAAGAAGACAATGAGATGAAAAATGAGCAATCAAGAAGCATAAACCAACACACAGCTGCACTCAATACCAAAAATATCGTATCCCCAGCGTGGAGCAATCTCATTGGTGGAGGACCCACAATTTCAAAAGCCCATAATCAGCAGAATTGTTTTTACCCCCCAAAACAACAGAAGAAGAAGATGACGCAGTCATGCTCAATATAGCGGCAAAATGCATCATGAGCGCATCCTTCCTGGGGAGGGGATTGGAACACATGTCCTTTGGGTGGGTCCCTATTCTACTACTCGTAATTCAATGCGAACTTGTTGATTTTGGATTGATTGACACGTAGTGGTTTCTGCTCCTGTGTGGTACTTTTCTTTGGTTGTTTGCTTGTGGGAGAATTAACAATCCCTTTTTAGGTCTTGTACTTCTGCCAGCGGAAGTATTGTTAGATCGAGCAATGTGTTTTTAATGTTATTGTACTTTGTTTAGGACAACCAACCTATGGTTCTTTGACAACATGATAATGGGTAGGTGTATGCGTGTCTTCAATTCTATTGTTGATTCCTACTTGCTACTTCTTTTTATGTTGGGTCTTTTTTGGTTTATGCGGTGATGGAAAAAAAGCTTGGATTTTTAGGAGGGGGAATGAGGACGTCAGCCATTTTGAATTATTATTTTGCTATTTCAGCTTGTGTGTTTCTTGAATGACGCCATTGTTGTGTTATGAAGCTTTTGTATCAGCTTGAGTTATGCTCCTTCCTTCTCTCTCTCGGTAAATAATAGTAATCTAAAATGGGAATTTGGGGAATTTGTGCTTGACTACTTTCTTTTACATGTTTTCTACATATAATGATTCCCTTTGCTTTGATGAATGCTTGGACTTGAGTTTGTCTCATTGAATTTCATTATTTGGCTTTGTACACACTTGCAGCAAGAATCTTAATCTAAAAAGGAATGAAATTTTTGTATGGGTTTAGGTCTCACTGCAATGTGGTGGTTTTAAAGCATTCACTATATATTTGATGGTTTCAAATAATCCCAAACATAGCAAGAACTTTGTTGATTTCATCATCCACCAATGACCAAGCTATCAGCACTTTCCCTCAACGTCGAAAGCAGAGTTCGAAGCAAGGGAGTTACCATCAAGACCAACAGCGATGAAGAAACTGAAACAACTCTCATATTAAGCGATTCTGCTGATCAAGAACAAGATGTTCCAACCTTCAATGATGAGAGATTAACAAACATCATAGATTCGGACACAGTTTCCTTCAATGCCGATGCTCAACAACTTCGAACAAGGATTTCGAATTCCGAAGAGAGGAAGAGAATCAAGCAAAATGTTGCTGTAGATGTCCCACCGAGGTGGGGGTTGACATCTGTTTGTGGAAGAAGGAAAGAAATGGAAGATTCCACAGTAGCACTGCCACAGTTTCTGGGATTCCCTGCTTCCATGGTGGGCAGTGATGACCATCACTATCTAACTGCACATGTTTTTGGAGTCTATGATGGACATGGAGGTTGTCAGGTGAAACTCTGTATCCACCTTTGATGTGTTTGTGTGTGTATGAGTGTAGTGATAGAAGCTTTGTGATGATCATAGGTTGCTAACTATTGCCGAGAGCGTCTGCATCTAGCCTTAGCTGAAGAGATAGCCATTGCCAAAGAAAATTTGAGCAGTGATGGTGAATGCAAGTGGGAGGCAGAGTGGAAGAACATATTTTTCAACTCTTTCCATAAATTAGATGAGGAAGTTGGAAGATTCTCCATGGCTGATGACTCTATAGGCTCGACGGCTGTGGTCGCGCTTGTTTGCTCTTCGCATATCGTTGTTGCAAACTGTGGCGATTCTAGAGCAGTTCTGTGCAGAGGGAAAGTGTCGATGCCATTATCCGTGGATCATAAAGTAATGCTTTAGTTTGAGAAAGGCATAAATGCTACTATCGTTTTAAAGATGGTGATATAATCATGCATTTAAATGTTGTTTGTAGCCGAATAGAGAGGATGAATGCTTGAGGATAGAGGCTTTAGGAGGTAGGGTCATCGACTGGAACGGATACCGCGTTTCTGGTTTCCTTGCGGTGTCGAGATCCATTGGTACGAATGGCCCTTTTGCATCTTGTTTCTAGTTATGAGTACTAGGTTTCGGTTTATGCCAAGTTTGTTTGTTTGTTTGTTTGAATTGGGAGCAGGGGATAGATACTTGAGGCCATTCGTGGTTGCAGATCCAGAAGTGATGATCGTGGGTCGAGCAAGAGAAGACGAGTGCCTCGTTCTAGCTAGTGATGGGTTGTGGGATGTGGTGACGAACGAGGAGGCTTGTGATCTGGCTCGAAAGCGTATCATACTGTGGGATAAAAAGAACAATGGCGACATCTTGTCCAAGGAGGCAGCACAGGATGCAGCGGATTGCCTCACACGCCTTGCTTACCGGAGGGGCAGCAGAGACAATATATCGGTGATAGTGATCGATTTGAAAGCTCCCAGGAAGTTCAAGAAGACGGCTTGAAGCAGTTTTCAGACATTATCTTTTGAGATGTTATCCGTTACTAAGGTTATAGCATGTGTGTAGTGACTGCACACTAGATCCTCTGTTTCTTTTCTTGTTCTAATAGAATCATGACCTTTACTGCCTGCTTCTATCTGAGGTTAAAGCAATGTTCTTTTACCAGAAGACTGATGTAATTCAAGATTATTGTCTGTTTAATCTAAAATTTTCATATTATTACAATGGAACCTCTAAATTGTATGATCTATAACTATATGTGGCAGTGAAGGTATGAGCAACACCAAAGTCAGGCTCTGTGATTTATCACCAAATTCGAAGCTTTCAAGAGTTAGGATAAGTACTTTTAGAGTGAATTTATTGATCTATATGCACATATCCACATTTAAATTATGAACTTAAGATTTACATAATGTTTACTTACAAAAACTCTTTATATATTGCTTAGTAACAAAAAACTCTCTCAACTCGCGTAACACATGACGTATATTAAAAAAAAATTATAAAATTTGATTGATTATTATCATTTTCAATATAAAGTTTGTTAACTAGGATATATTATTATAATATTATTCTAAATAATAAAAAAACAATATAATGATTTATCTATTTGTATGGCAAATATATAACCGCGGGTAGGGAGTTTAGTTACTATCAATTTTGAACTAGTACTAGTATTAAATTGAAGCCACTCCAGCAAAGCAATACTTTTGAGGGGTAATTTTAAATATAACCCCAAATATTTTATTACAGTCATTAAATTAAAATAACAATAAATAATTGTTAAAAAAAGTTAAATAAATAATTGTTAAAAAAAAAGAACACATAAATAGAAAAGAATATAAGATGTGAAGAAAATTAAAAAAAAAAACATTGAAAATGTTGGTTAAATGTGGTTAAATTTGATTATTAAGTTCACACATTCATAGTTGTAATCTTCTCAAATGATTAAAATTTTTACTTTTTATTATAACTTAAAATTGGTGGCTATGATTAAATTTCTTATATTAATATTTTATAGTTTTAGGGCTATGGTTAAGATTTATAACTTTTATTGTGACTTAAAATTATTGTTTATGATTAAAAAATTATTAATTTTTAATTAAGATTGATGGTTATGAATGTATAATATTATATTTTTATTAATTTTATTATAATTTTAAATTGGTGGCTATAACGAGATTTGGAGTATGTATAAAATTACCCTTCTTTTAATTAAAGAAAGAAATGTGGTCCAGTTTCCTAACTTTGGGCCAAAAACTTAATAATGTAAGAAACTGGGCTAAGAATTGAGCCTATTAAGAAATAAATCAAAATTCCATTCTAACACGTCCTGTCCCAACACCAAATTGTCAGAAGCATCCTTTCCTAACTATTTAAATCCAAATTCCATTCAAATATTTCAAATGTTAATAAATATCATAACTGAAATTTATTTACTTATCTATTTTATTCAACATGTTTATTAATTTATATTTATTATACATTAATAACAATAATAATATTTATATTATTTTTAAATTTAAAATTTAAATATTACTCCATCCGTCCATGAGAATGGTTTACACTTTGACCGGCAATGGTTTTAATAATGTATGTTGACTATAATATGAATGTATAGTTAGTGGAGTTTGGGTCTCACTTTATATATTGTTTAAAATTGGATTGTGTGTAGTTAGTGGTGAGGTCTATTTACTATAAATGGAAGGTTTCAAATGTAAACCATTTTCGTGGACGTCCAAAAATAGCAAAATGTAAACCAGTTTGGTGGACAGATGGAGTAAATCTTTGTATGTACTGGCTAGACTTGGGGAGGCTTGGGTATGTCAGACCTAAAGCTCAATCATTGAGTTTAAGATTGAGACACAAGTCTGACCCATGACATCATCGGGTTAGTCTTGGATGACCTATTGTCATCGGGTTTGAATCAGACTTGACAAAATTGTCGTTCCTACATCTAAGTTTGTTAGTTGTTATCAATTAGAGATTTACAAAAATGATCACCCGCCTGCGCGGTTCGTTCGAGAAATTTCTACCTCTCTATATCTGAAATGTTTGAATTTTTCAAAACTCCATGGACATGCAAAAGAGAAATGTTATCCCTACTCGAACCAGTACATAACTTTTACTTGTTCAATAACAATTAAGGTGAAGCAGGATTATGGACGTCCAATCTCTTTATGATAAACAAATCCATTTTGCAAGTTCGTTATAACGAGTGGTTTCGACAAAGGATCGGACTAATGACGTATACAATACTTGGATTCTCGATGTAGATCGACAAACTCCTATGTTCCTTTCATCACGGTATTTTTGAATAAGTTCCTGGTAACAAGCTTAAATGTTTTTTTATTGATGATAGTGACGATATTGATGCGAAGGTAGAAAAAAAATAATATTTTAATAAATTTTTTATTAATTATCACTTTACGATTAATATTATTGATCAGGTATAATTTAATATTATCTAATACAAAATAATTATATATATATATATATTGACTCATATATTGAACATGTTAAGTTGTGCCAAGAGGTAGAGATTTAATTTAAAAGCCAAATTTGTTTATCAAATTGTGGCTTCTTCACACTTTGACGTACCAACACCTTTTGATTACGAACTGATAAATTTCCAAAATTGCAGCCCCCAATATCATTCATGATATTTTTATCACAGTTATAGTGATGATTAATTATTCAAATGACAATATAGTATGAAGGCTCATTTCAATTGGTTAAGATTTTTGGTTGAAGGCCCAAACCAACATAAGTTAATTAACGTCAGTTAGTGTGCACGTGACTAGTAATAGAGAGAGAGACGAAAAAGTAAAATACAAAGTAACAAAAGGATACATTAATTAACATGAATAGGTATAAAGATACATCATTTAAACATGTTATATATAAAAATGATAAAATTTTAATAAAAATATATTACTCCCTCCCCGTCCCAATAAAAATAATTTGGTTTGACCAAAAAGAACTAATAAATTTAGTCAAATCAAACAATTTTTAGTGGAACGGAGAGAAGTTTTTAAATTCTAATTATGATTTATTAATTAAAATATAATTTAATATTTATTTAATATAAAATAATAATAATAAAAACTATAATAATTTATATATTTATGCGGTATTACATGACATTATCAATGAGCACTTGTTCATCACGAATTGGGGAACATTTCTATTAACAAGTATTCTTCGACCACACTCATCAATGACTCTCTGTTGATCACATTTTTAATTAAATTATTTATTTCTTACACCTTTACCGACACATAATGAAATAGAAGAAACAAAATGGGGTATGAATTTCCATAATTTTCTATTTATTTTAGTTATTCTGTTAATTTGCCCTATATGCATGACTTTCTGTCTAGTCACTCGTTAAAAAGTGTGTGCGTGTATATTCTTCTTTTTTTTTTCTTTTTTTTTTCTCTATTGTAAACAAGATATATTTTTTCTTAGAAACTCTTATTAACAGTTTCTTAGACAGACAAGTAGTATCTCAAGTATTACATTTTTCAGTCTCCAGCTTCATTAATTTATCAACCTTAAAACGCATATCATAGTAGTCCATATAACTTATAAGTGCATAAAACTATAATTAATGAGCACAAATTGAAAAAGATAAAATTAATATAAGTACTGTATAAAATAAAGTTGTCTGGAATAGTTATCGTTGAAAAGGATATATAAATTATAAGAATATGCACATGCTTCATGAATTTGTTCGATACAATAGAATATTACACACCCAACGTTTCCTTGAAATCAATGATTACACAACCCCACACGTAATATACTTGTCAAATATAAATATAAATAAAAATAAAATAAAATGAAGATGTATGTCATAATTTAAATCAAATCTTGAAATTTGGATTGCAATGACGTCTCCCCTAAGAATAAAAGAAATAAACTTGTGAACTGTGATTGAGAGCATGCAGCTGTGGACAAATCCCTGCCACGTATACATTTTATTAATTTTCTTCCTAATTAAATTAGATTAAATATTCCAATGATTAACTTAACTCCATGGTTTGGTTTTTGTCATTCTACACCCTTTAAATTATTTAGTTTGGATTATATATATGATTGTGTTTATTATATAAGCATGTCCATTTCAATCCCACCAAAACAAAAATTATTGACTACTTATAATTTTACTATATCAACAATACTACCTCAAATATATAATTGATTCCAACAAAAATAAATAGAAGTAAGATACTTATATGCCTCGAAATACATACATATATTAAATCAAAGCATTTAATATCATATGGGTGCATTTGTTGAGAATGATTAATATTTACTTGTTCTCAAGAATATTATGTATTTAATATTTTGAAGCATCTGTAAATTTAGACATTACAGTTCAGTTATATTTCTATTTCTATCCTAATTCCTATATATACACAAAATTATGTTTAATGCACCACATTCCTTTTGTACTTGTTCACCCACAATTTTAGAAATTAGAGTTTTCTGAAAATAGATGCATGGGTTAGATAAGAGACATATATAACATATTATGCTTTCTTGGTAAAGACCTTAATTTTCTAGTTTCTCTTATTTCAAAAGGGTAATTATAACTGATTTCTTTCGACCCAATGAAAAGCTTTACTTTTTAATTAGGTGAAAATTGCACGTATAAATATATGTGCCTTCAGCTACATGTTGATTCTGAAATATTCTACTACAAAATTTTAAATAAATCATGATAAAACAAAATATTGTCAAGATTTGAGATATGTGTATATATTGGCAAGATAAGCGTCGTTTTTCAATATAACTCAAAATATGTACTTATGAGCATATTCTGATCACTTTCTTTAACGCCAATTTAATTATTTTTTTTATCAAAATTTAATATTTATATACAAATTATAATATGTTATTAGTGTGCGTATTAACTTCATCCAACGGGTAAGCATTTTCAATAATAAAAAAAGTAGTGTTAGAAAGTACTCCATATTTTAGTATATTACTCTCTCATTCCACTAAATATTTTATCACTTTGATCCGGCACGAATTTTAATATAGTTCTTTTGACTTTAATAATGATATGTAGTGAGTGAAATATGGGTTCATTTGATATATTATTTTAAATTGTGTTGTGTGTAGTTAGTGAAATTTGGATCCTACTTTATGTATTATTTTAAATTGAGTTCTGTGTAATGAGTGTGGTGAGTCCACTTATTATAAATGGAAAATTTAAAACGAGAAGAAGTTTTGTGGCATGACTAAAATATCAAAATGAGAAGAAGTTTTGTTGAGGGAGAGATTAATAAATAATAGTTTGATGATTGTGAGGTCCCGTGTTAGGCGTGAATGCAAATAATTTTGTAATGCAGTGTAATGAATTTCATTATTATTATTTAAAGTTGAGTTTATCCACAATTAACTTGATTGGTTAATATTAAGTAGTTAATTAATTAATAGAACGATTCCCACGTGTGAGTCCAGCTGTTGAGGGGGTTGGATTATTATTTGGTGGTGATTGGCGAATATCGTTGTCCTTTTCCAGCCTCTTCCCCTTTTGCTATTCTATATCCAATTCTATTACATATATTCAATTTCTAAATAAATTAAAATTGCATCAAAATGGAAGACTATATTTGACGTTTGAATTATGTTTGATTTATTGGATAATACAGTATCAAGATTCAAGACTCAATCTTAGATTTTTATTTGAGATAAAAATTGTCACTGCGGTAGCCTACCACACTGAAAATCTATGTATTATATATCTTAGATAGTCTTTTAATTAAATCTTGACTTTTATTTTGTGAACTAAATATAAGTTAATATATTGTCAAAATTGTAATTATAACAAATGGACGATATACATATATATATAGATGCACGGGAGTTTATTTTCCATAATTATACAATAATCACATCGCATAAACTTAGATTAATTAATATATATATATAGGAAATTGATGTGTTGCGCTATTTATTTCAGCACCTCAATGAGCGACAAGTGATGTGACTACAGAATATTTTTTCTTTTTATCATTTTCACTCTCCATGCATTATGTAAATATATATTTATTTATCATAATTTTTGTTTTTTTTTTCTTTTATTAATTTTTCTTTATATATTCATACATTTCAATATCATTATTTACTGAATTCACTCAATTAAAATTGCATTAATATCTATCTATGACCATTATTTATCAATGGGATTCAATAAATAAAAATTATTAAATCTTAATATTTATATAATAATATGATTAAACTTTTAAATTTAAGATTTTTGATTTACTAATTATAATTAGTTTACACTTTCCGACTAGGGTTTATTAATTATGGTATAATATAATATTTTTATATAAAAATTAAAAAATCATAAATATATATAATTTGAAAAATTACTCATATAGGGGTTGAGGGAATCAATATTACATTTTTGTAATATAAGAAATAATAAATATATGAATATATATAATATATGAAGAGAGAATAATAAAGGAAAAGATATTTGTGGTCTTGTCGCTCAAGAGGTGCTCAAATGAGTCGTCTAGCGCATCAATCCTATATATATATAGAGAGAGAGAGGTGGTTTCAGGTAAAAATGAGACAAATGGTAAAAAATAGGAATTGATCTGGTGCGTCTATTACAATAGATCTAATAGATGAGATTAAATCATTAATTTCAAAAAATATGCATTTTGGCGTGTTTCTGAGTAATATGAAAATTGATTTGATTCCCAATAATTACAGAACTATAATAGGAAAGAGAAAAACTTATCTCAAACGCCGTTTGTTTATTGTTGCATTGCATATTCATTTAATTTGCATTTGTTTATTGTTGCATTGCATATTCATTTAATTTGCATTAGATATATATGTAGTATTGCATTGTATAGTTACATAATTTGCAGTAGACATATATATATTGTACTACCATTTAATTTTTTGTGGTGGGAGAAATTTATGGGATAATATAATCTTTCAAAAATATTTGAAAAAACCCTTAATTTCAAATTTCATGAATTTTAATGGGAAACGCAACCGAAAATCACTCCACCGCATGCAATACCGATTTACGCCATTTTCATTCACAATCAAACGTCTGATGCATTACATGTATATGTTAATGCAATCCATGTGTGATGCAACATAATATTATTTAACGGTGCAACAATGAAATAACATTGCAATTTACACGTATATGACAATGCAATCTACATGTATATGTGGTACAACGTAAAGAGTGCAACAACAGTCAATTTTACAATAATATTTTGCAATGTATAAACAATGCAAAAACTTAAGTATTTAAATGAAAATATATATTTTGAGCTGAGCACAATTTAAGAGAATTGTATTCCTTCTCGAGCACTTTGGTCTTGGATCGGGCTCGTCGATTTTTGGAACCAGATCGCGACTTCTCCACCTCGAAGCTCTTCTCTAGAAACTAGACCTACTACAAAGTCAGTTGCCGATTCTTCTCCATTCGAGTTCATCACCGCAGTCGCCCTCTTCTTTCGATCTGCTCCAATTGTTGCGTTTCATACACTTCCTTCTCTATCCACGCACTTGTTCAAAGTTCATCATTACGCTTGTAACAAAGAGGATCTAAGTTTAAAAATATCCAAAAATCCGAACTCGTAACAGTAGTTGAATTTGAAAAATTATGATATTTAATTTGAACAAATTGTGAAACTAAGCAGCAGAGCAAAATTGTAACAATGGTGAAACATGTGCAACTCTTCATCATTATTTTGTGCGTGGCGACGACGTTGAAGATGGAAAACTAGGCTGATTAACTGGGTGGAGGCGCGATGATCGAAGCCGGAGGTGATGAAGCGTACTGCAAGAACGAGAATGACGAGGGAGAAAGATCTAGGTTTTTACAATATGTTTTCTCTCTCATCCAATAAAACAATATTCTCTATTATCATTCCTAAAAAAACGACGCTTTCCATAACTATCAAGTATATAATTTTTCTATATCCTATCAAAATTACATATTTAACCTTTAAGTTATATTTATGAATATTTTATTAATTTAAAAACACAATATATGCGGTTTAAAGGAAACCAAATGTTTAGCTCGTTTTTGTGTGTGTTTTTGGTTCATTTTGGTCATGTTTAGCTTTTAGTTTGAGTTGAGTTAGTGTCTTTTAGTTTATGTTTATGTCGTGTTTTGTTTGTTCTTATTTTGGATGTAGGATGACGAGAATAATCTAAAGTGAGCTGAAATGATACTGAAAATGCCGAGAAAGCTAAGCCGAATGAAGCAGCACGGGTCGAGGATGGCACGACGGGTCGAAAATGCCATTGGCCCTGCAGTTGAAACACGTCAGATAGGCAAAGCCAGTGACGGCTGGCTCCTCAGCGGCCGCTGGCTGACAGTTATTGGCAGGTTTTAAAGCCTTTTCCAAGCCATTTTGAAGGCTAACATCCAAATTTCTCCTATAGAACTCGACTTTGGCAATCTACTCTTGTTTTTAGTACTTTTACTTGTATTTCGACTTGGAAAGACGGATTAAGGTGAAGATTGATTGTTTGTTCTCATAGTGTAGTCATTAGTAAGTACTTGTTTTGAGTTCTTAGTTTATGATTATGTATTGGGTTGAGTAGTTGATCTCCACTAGATTGTATAACTTCTTATTCGATCGTTTATGTTATTATTAAATCATGTTTGTTGTTTGGATTCGTGCTTATTAAATTGTATTGATTGATCACCATTGCAATTCGTTAGACGTAGGGTGAGGTCGAGAGACAATCTTTGTGTTTGATCAAAGTTCAATCAACTTCGATTATAATCGGAGATGTATTAATTGAGTGTTTGCTTGTTTAACTCAGATTCTTAATTGTATGGCTAAATATGAAAGTCGTAGTCGTGATCTAATTATCAATACAAAAGTTCTTAATTAGATAGCTCTTAAGAATTCTAGATGGGCATATGAATGTGTGTATTAAACATATCAAGTGATGATCGAAGCGAATGTTCAACTCCTAGAGCCTTAATTCAGGATTTTCATTATTTACATTGTTGTTGATTAGTTATCTTAGTTAATTATATGTATGCTATTTGGTTAGAATGTTTAGGACTTGTTAAATCTCTATCACTTGAATTAGGAAGTCCTGCTAAGCCTTCTTTAAGATACGACTAGAGTCAGCTTATTACGTATTATAAGCCTCGTTTAATTGCGAGAACTTAGACACACGTTTAAGGTTGAACACACTGCCACATCCAAAATCAATCTGCGAGATATATGCATATACAACTACAAAAGTTACATTGTGATGACGATCAAAGACGGCACCACATGCCTCACGCTGCCCTTTAGCTTTAGGAGCCGCTTCCTGGCTTGGTCTTGGCTTTGCATCAATAAAGTTTATATTTGTACTTAAATACTTAAGTTTTTGCATTGTTTATATGTTGCAAAATAGTATTGCAAAATTGATTGTTGTTGCACTCTTTACGTTGCACCACATATATATGTGGATTGTATTGTCATATACGTGAAAATTGCAATATTATTTCATTTTTGTACCGTTTAATAATATTATGTTGCGCCACGCATATATGTGAATTGCATTGACATATACATATAAATTGCATTGTCAATTTAGATTAGTATGCAATGTTTCCTTCCAACCAATTTATAATTTGTACATACTGCAATGCATCAATAAATATAACGCAATGCATCAAACATTGATTGTGAATGAAAATGGCGTAAATCGGTATTGCATGTGGTGTAGTGGTTTCCGATTGCGTTTCATAATTAAAATTCATGTAATTTGAAATTATGAGATTTTTCAAATATTTTTGGAAGATTTTTTTATCCCATAAATTTCTCAACTACAAAAAATTAAATGGTAGTACAATATATATATATATGTCTAATGCAAATTATATAACTATACAGTGCAATACTACATATATATCTAATGCAAATTACATAACTATATAATGCAACAATAAAAAAACGACGGTTGAAGAAATTTTTTCTCTTTCCTAATGTGGTTCCGTAATTAATGAGAATCATATCAATTTGAATATTATCCCAGAAACCACCAAATAAATAAATAGACATATTTACCCTTATTGCATCGTGTATTAACAATGCAACGCATCCAACATAACTAATTCCTAAATTTATGGAATCAAAATCAATCTTAAGATCTATTAAAATTAATGGACAAAATCACTTCTTATTTCCTACCATTTATCCTCTTTTTACCTGAACTCACCTCTATATATAAAAAAGAGTTTTTAAATGAGAAATGAGAAAATATATTAATAATTTGTTTTTAAGAAATGGAATATATTATATATAAGCTACTAAGAATGAGATATGTCAAGATAGATCCACGTTAAGTAACAGGAAATAGTAATAGTTTTGTAGCATAATTAGTCTTATTAATTTACATCCAAACTTGAAAGTATGGGGATGCTAGCTAACCTAATCATGATCCTTTACATAGAAATCTAAGAAAAATTAGTTAATATGAATTATTTCCATAAAAAATTATTGATGCTAGCTAATCATGATTACCTAGCTTCTTGATTAATTAAATCGTCAACTGGAGTATCTTTTTTCATTGAATGAGTCAATGACCACTTTCGTTTAGTTTAGTTTGGAGGGCTTAATTTTATTATAATCATTTGTAACGTGACTGGTGACTGGTGAGGAGTTCTTACATTACATGTCATAAACTACTACTTTACTGCTTTTCATACTAGGTGGTCGTCATTAAATAATTAATGTGTCCTAATTTTACATATAATTGATGCATATAATTACCTTATTTATTACCTCAACTAAAGCAATTAAGATCATCATCACTAGGTGAGGTCTGTGCAGATTAGGCAGAGGATTTACCCTTCAAAATTATGATGATGATGATTGCCACCCATAATATAATATTCTAGTCTTCCATACATTGATCATTTTTATACAACGAATAATAAAATTAAAATGTTAATTTTCAAATGTATAAGAAGTATTCTTGCATGCTATGTAGATGCTAAGAAATTATTGAATATAAATGAAAAGGTCAACCAGAGGAAAAGTTCTCAAATTGCAAAAAGATCGTCATAATTGGAATAACATTTTCACCCTTGTGCACACTTATATATAAAAGATTGTGCTAATTAAACAAAATAGTCAAAAAAAAAATTATAAAAGACAAATAAGACACAAATATAAAAACATTAAATTCTAATAATTTTGAATGTAATTTACAATAAATATTCTTATACTTGAATTTAATTGTATGAATGGTATGAATGATATTCATTCATAAGATTCATACATACGTACAATTTAATAAAATTGAACATCACACGTATGAATGGTATGATTCAATACAATTCAAACTATTTATACTCAAAAATGTAAACATAAATAAGTATTTTTTACAAGAAATTTGCAAATGACTAAAATTTAAATTTTATTATGTCAGTGGCTATTATTTATTTTTTACAATTTTTTTAGACTATTTTGTATAATCATTCTAAAAGATTTTGAAATATTTGCTTAAAATCAAACATTAACAATATATTTATTTAAAAAAATACTTTTATAAGAAAATCAACTAATTTAATTCTGATCTGAAAAAAAAAAAAAAAAAAACTATGCTGTGAACATTATAAAGAATTGTAAAAATAACAAGGATCAAGCGATAGATCCATATATATGTTGTCAATTGTCAACAGACTAACAACATATATTTAGTAACGAATTATAGGCGGACATATCGTCCTAAATTGTAATCCATCCGTCCCAACTAGTTTGGGCACTTCTTTTCGGCACGGGAATTAAAGAGTTAAATAGTGTATGTTGAGTGTATGATTAAAGTATAAAGTGATGATATAAATATATATTATTTAAATTTGTGTGTGTAGTAAAGCTAGATGGGACGACCCAAAAAGGAATACGACTCAAGCTAGTTGGGACGGAGGGAGTAGTAATAGGAAATATAGTATCAATTCAAAGTAGTACAAACAAATCCGGGAAAAGGGTATATAGTACTCCCTTTGTCCCAAAACTTTTCAAATTGCATATCAAGAAACACTTCATTTGTGCCTTGTTATTTTACCAATCATTTTTTTATCTATTTTTTTTGTGTGTTAACTTTGTTCCAACAAGAAAATGGAGCAGGTAAAATGAGACACTCTAAAATGATAAGATCCTAAAATAGTAAGTGAGGCAACTAAAGTGGAATGACAGACTAGTAATAAACATTCGAATAAAAGAATATATATTGGCCTTGCTTGTGACTATATATAATAATATTAATTAATTAATCAAGTAGTTCATTACACAAATTAAGTGGTGGGACCTTTGTTTTGCATAATAATAATTAAAAAAAAGTTAAAATGTGGCCGTACCCAAATTAGACACGACGGTGGTTGCATATATTTCTCATCATAAATAATAGCTGCATGCATTTCCACCAAATTTTGCTTATATTTGTGCCCAATTTCGGGGAGATTAACCAAATTCATACAAGGTGTACACGACTAATATATTTTTGAGAATAAGATCATAATTATTTCAATTGTTAGATATATTTGTCAGTGTGTATGCATGCATGTGAATGTAATAAGTTAAAAGAAAAAAAAAGGGTTAATGATCATGATGTACCACAATAATACCATAAAAAGAGAGGACTAAAAATTTTACTACTAATTTAAGAGCATACGTAGTTAGTACACGAGGAATGAAATTAATTAATTGAACTACATAATTTTAACAAGTCCATAACGTATATTTTATTTTTTTATTTTAAAAGATGTCCATATATATATATATATATTGTATTTTACTACTATAACAACTATATATTTGCTCCTCTAGATACCTTAGAGCGCCCCCAGTGCAGACTCCCGACCAGGGGCTCGTTGTCCGAGAGCATCCCCAGTGCAAACTCCCAACTAAGGGTTTGCTGTCCGAAAGTGCGAGCCTAGCTTGAACTCGATAGTCCTAGCCAAATGGGAGCTTGCGTTGTGGTCCTTGTAGATAATATCACTTAAACTCTCACCCTTTTTAATTTTTAATTTTTTATTCTATTTTTATTTATAAATTCTTGATTTCGTCCCATTCATTTTTCATATTTATCTATATATTCTTTCAACCCGATTTTAAATTAATATAGTATTTTAATCAATAATAATTTATTATACTTTAAATATTAACGTAATTTGTAGTTAAAAAATACAAAAATAAAAATATAGAAATTAAATAGGAGAGCCCAAAACAGAAAGTTCTCTATTATGAAACTTTTTTGCAAAATTAGTAGAACACACCAAAAAGTTGAAAAGAAAAATACAAAAAAATACCGAGATCCCAATTTGAAGAGCTACCATTAGGGATACTTTCTTCTTATAGAAAAGTTCTAAAACTTTGTTATATTGTTCTGTCCAAAATATATTACACTGCGACTAAATCTAATTATCATCCATCCAATGGAGAACACGAAAAGGTAATACCTTTTTACATTAATGTGATCATATCATACAAATATGTTTTGTTTTTATGTTTATATATAAAAAATATTATTTATGAACACGCAACTTTCACGAAAAAAATACATGCAGCTTTTGCTCCATAATAATGCTATGAACCAATACCTATGGAATAGTATATGAGGAATTCTTGCAATTTAATGCGGAAAACCGTGGTTTATTCGCAAAGGAAAAGCCAAGACTCGGCTTAATAATGCACCACTATATATATTAATGTAATTATATATGTACTCAACCCACAAAATTCCTCAAGAAGAATAATATTTTTATTCTTCAATTAAATAAACAATAATCCGAATAACCCAAAAGAAACAAAAAGTATTGTTGGGTTTGTTGCAAAATCCACACAAGAAGCAAAACAAGTTGGTGGCGCTTTTCTTACTCCCACCAATCGATCCAAAACTTTAGCGTAAATTACTACTTAATTTTTAAATACAACCATGAAAACTAATTAATAAATTAATTACCTAACATTAGAGGAATAGGTGTAGTATATAATTAATGTTACAATATTAATTAATTCAGATGAAATGAATAGTAAAAATAAGAAAAAGGTGATTTTGGCATGCATGGTAGCTTTTAAGAAAGTTATATAGATGATGTAAAAGTGTGTTACTATTTCTTTCTTGTATTTTAAAAGAATGTAAATTAAAAGGGCTTCAATTCAATCATTTCAACCACGCTTCAATCATACAAATTGTTGAACTCTCTTAACTCTATATGAATTACTATTTGTTACGATAAATATATTTTTTATTGGTTTTATATTTAGTGATCTTATTTATGGGTATAATCTGCAAATATATATATTATTTTGAGTTTATAGATTTGTAATATTTTGTGTCATGCTAAAGTAAAGCATGCGGCATTTTGGGGGATCACTTTTTGCATGCAAATCACCTTTCTTTGTAAAATAAATTTGTGATATTTGTTTTATAACACTTTTTCTTGAAACCAAGATTCCAACATCATATATATTACCAGTTTTTTATAGATATTAAGTGCTGTTTTTTCAAGTTTGCAGTAAATAATAGAAATAATTGATGGAATATTATTTTAGTCAAAGGACGAGAGTAGTGAATAGTGAATAGTCCTCAATAAAGTGATTGATACCACAAAATTGTTTATATATTGATCATTGACGACAAATTGTAGATATTGCGTACATTATTTGATCTACATTAATTTATATTATTGTAATATCTTGTCCATAAAAGAAGTGTTTTGTGAATTTGTAATCTTGTACATTTTGGAGGTTCAGTATTTGTGTATATCATGTAAATATTTATCTAACTCTACAAAATCCATTTACAAGGCAAATTTTTTTTTTGTAATTTAATACTCCATCCTTCCCACTCAAGACGGCTCTTTTTGCCGTTTCCGTCTGTCCTACGAAGATGACCTCTTTTCTTTTATAATAATATTTTTGTGCTTCAAGTGTATTGGATAAATAAAAAGAAGGAAATTATCTTGATTTGCGTGCCGAAAAGAAGTTCATCTTGAATGGGGATGACAAAGAGAGTATATTCGGTACAAAATCTGTTGACAATTCGATAAATTCACACAATATTATAAAAAAAAAAACTAGATCATATATTCTTTCGATATATAAAAATTCGTATTGGGTCGAAAATAGCAAATAGATGTACTGCACAATTCGATAAGTATATACGTAATATAATATTCAAAGTACTAAATTAATACTAACTCAACATTATATATTGAACTTACAAGAAAGGTTATTACACAATTAAACTTCCAAAATAATACTCTATATCCCAATAATCATGACACATTTTATATTCATATGAATGTATTAAAATAATAAATTGTGTCAAACTTATTGGGATATAAATAATACTATTAATTAAATTTAAAACAATACTATTCTCTCCGTCCCGCTAAAAGCGACCACAAGAGAGATATATTTTAAAGGTAAAATATTTTTCTTTTTGACCGCTTTTAACGGACGGGGTAGTAGTATATATAGTTGTTGGAGGCAGGGGCGGATCTAGGGGGGTGCTAGGGTGGGCTGAAGCACCCCCCACCCCCAAATTATTTTATTTTTTTAGTTTTTGTCGTCCATAAAATTTTGACATAGCACCCTCCACCGCGACATGAATAGCTCCCATGCTATCTCAATAATTCAAGAATTAGTCGCATTGAATCGTCAATCACCTCGTAAGTGAGTAGCATAATTGTGTATGATTTACACAGAAAGAAAAATAATACAATTGTGATGTAAGTGAGATGTTAAAGAAGAAATGATAAGGTGATGGAAGGACCATAAACGAACAGAGCTACTCGCGAGCTATTTGAGGCTCGATTACAAAAAAGTTCGTTCGGAGCTCGACTCGATACTAAATGAGTCGAGCTTGAGTATGATTTCAAGCTCAATAATTTTATCGAGCATGTATCGATTTTAGTTTATTTGTTCATGACCAAGTTTAATTAAGCATTTAATTAGTCGAGTCTTAGATTAAAATAATTATTTTTCTAAAAATAAAAATTTATATGAGTTCGAGTTCGAAAACTATTAATATGAATATCAAACGAGCCGAGCTCGAGCTCGAGCTCAAGCTCGAAAATAATCTTGTCGAGCATCCCACGAGCCGAGCTCAAGCTGAATTCGAACTCAATAATTATATTTCGAACCGAGCTCGAATAATATATCAAAGGTTCAAATCGAGCTCAAACACCCTAATAATCTAAACAAGCCTAGCTTAGTAGTACTCGTCTCGGCTCCACTCGTTTACACCTTTACGTCTTTACGTGGCGGACCACTATTCGTATAGCAAATATAGTGGAGCACCCCGAAGAAATTTTTTTGCGTCCGCCACTGGTTGGAGGTGACTAGCAAGGTGATGAAGCGACCAAAGTTTCAATATTGAATACAAACTCAAGTAAATGCTGGTGGTTTGGTTGTAATATTAATTAATGCTTGAGGCGTTTCAGATATATTATACTGAGAGAATGCAATGCAAGTGTAACGTGCTTATATATATTTCATACAGTTACGTATACTATTACTAGCTAATTGAAAATAAATTACTTTATTTATTCATCTACACTGTGTTTATATAACTACATCTCAAACCCAATATATACTTTTACCATATAAATTACACAATTTTTTAATTTAATTAATCTCTCACAATTAAAAAAGTGGCATGTTGTCCATCATAAATAAGTTAGATAAAAGAAAAAAACTTTCAGAGCCGGATGGGATGGATAGACTTCTACCAAGTGTGTCCATAATACAACACTTGTTGACTTCACTCCAAAAACTATAGTCTTTGGATGTAATAATAACTTCAAATTACAAACCAAATTCTTCTTAATAATTAAATTGTGTAATACTTTATTAACTGGGTTAAGATAAAAAAAAAAATCAAAGACATTGCCATGATTCTCATTATCCATAACATAGGCAATACCTACATTTATACACATTCATTAAATTAATTCTTTAAATATAGTCTTATTACAAATAGTGTATTTTTCAATTGTTAAATATAATTTTACAAAATATTTAATATTTTAAACTTTATATATATTATTTTGTGGAGTCATTTACCCATTAAAATATAATTTTTAATTTTTTCTTAAAATATGTGTTGATTTTACACTTTTTGTAGATTAATGAAATATATTGTCGTATAATTTTCTACGGTCAAACATATATTAATAAATTAAAATAAAATACAAGGCAGCATATTTTTATATTTATTTGTGACATCCACGAAAGTAAGATTAAATAAAAAAAACCTATATATGGTAGAGAGTATGGTATATGTGTAATGTACTGTCATGCATTGTTTAATTCCAAGCATTCTTTCTTTCCCTTCACCAAAACAAGCTTTATAAACTATCAAAAGGAACCTCTCAACCAAAAAACAAACCCAACCTCCTCTATGCGATGGAACACGACTGGTTTCAACCCCCCGCCGCGCTCCTCCATCGCCGCCGCCGTCCTCAGCCTGCTCCGCTCCTCAACCCGGTCGTTCTTATCCTCGCCATTCCGATTCTCTTTCTGCTCATTCTGGTTTTTCTGCTTCCCCCGTTTCTCTCACACACTACTCAAATCCTTAGACCTAATTCGGTGAAGAAGAGCTGGGATTCGCTCAACATCGTATTGGTTTTGTTCGCCATTCTCTGCGGCGTCTTCGCGCGGCGGAACGATGAGGCCCCGCCGCCGGAGGAGCCTGTTATTGCCGCCGACGATAGCCGGATTCCGCCTATCGCAGCTTCCAGCGTTTCGAATTTCGTGAATACGCCTCCTCGGCAGTCTGTGCCGGCGTGGATGGATCTTCCAGATCGGAGAGAGTACAATATCATCGGTAATGGTGGCGGAAGGTTGCGGCGGAGCAGCAGCTCTTATCCCGATCTCCGGCAGGAGTCGGTGTGGGAGAGTGAAGGTGCGAATAGGTCTAGGTTTATTGATGATTTTGATGTCAATTTTTACCGGTCTCCACCGCCGGAGAAATTTGAGCTCCGGCGGAGCCATGAGGCGGAGAGGCAGGAAGCAGAGGCGGTTGTTAGGGATATTCATGTGGATGAATTTGAAATCAGCTCAGTTCCGCAGACGCGGCCGCCGACACCTCCACCGCCGCCGCCGCCGCCGCCGCCTCCCCCGACCTTGAAGCGGAGGCGATCTCTCCGTAGCTTGCCGCGGGCTGAAATTGTTGACACTCGCAAAGATAAAGTTGAAATTCGTCAACACGCACGGCAACCTCCTCCTCCAGCAGCACCTCCGCCGCCTCCTCCACCTCCTCCACCGCCTGCGCCGGCTGAAGTTCCGAAACCGGAGGAAGTAAACGTGAAAATCTACCGGAAGAATAGTGGTACGAAAGAATTTGCGGCGGTAATAGCTTCGTTATACAGAGGTCAGCGGAAGAGAAAGAAGAGAGTAAGGAGTAGAAATATCTACGAGTCTGTCGCTGAGAATTCCACTCCACCTTCCACCGTCGAACCACAATCCACTCCCCCAACACCACCACCACCTCCGCCACCTCCACCACCACCTCCACCGCCGCCTCCGCCTCCTCCATCTAAAGTTTTGCAGCACTTGTTCAAGAAAAGCAGCAAAAGCAAGCGTGTACATTCTATTCCTCCCACCGGCACCGCAACCCCACCTCCACCTCCACCTCCACCCCCTCCGCCGCCAAACTCAATTTTCAACAACCTATTCAAAACAGGCAGCAAAAGCAAGCGGTTCCTCCACTCATCAGCTGCAGCTCCACCACCCCCTCCACCTCCACCGCCGCCTTCGTCGATTCTCAACACATTATTCAAAACCGGAAGCAAAAGCCGGCGTCACAAGAGCGTTCCGACTAACGCGCCACCGACACCTCCACCACCGCCGCCGCCGCCGCAGCGCCGTCTTTCCAACGCCCGAAAGCCTCCGAAACCGACGAAGCCGGCACCTGCGGAACATTACCACGAGAGCGCGACGATGGCCCCACCGTCGCCCTTGATACCACTGCCGCCGCCTCCGCCGCCGTTCAGAATGCCAGAAGTGAGATTCGTAGCCCGAGGCGACTTCGTGAGAATCCGCAGCACAGATAGCTCCCGCTGCAGCTCGCCGGAACTTGAAGAAGATGACGCCATGTCAGTGAAATCCAACGTTGGAGAATCGATGGGGCCCTCGGTTTCTTGCCCCAGCCCGGACGTCAACGCCAAAGCCGACTCCTTCATTGCCCGCCGCCGAGACGAGTGGAGGCTCGAGAAGATAAATTCAGTAAGAGAGAAGCGCAAGTCGGGCTGAAACATCTCGGCCCGGCCCGGCCCAGCCCAGCCCGCCCGGCATTTACCTCGATCTGACTTTTTTACTATGTTCTGAGTTCTGCCTTGTTTTCTTTTCATTGATTCATTTTTCTTTTCTCTCTGTTTTGGGTTTGGGGTGGTCTTCTTCTTATACAGAGAAAAACTTGATGGTGATTTATGATTACATGGTATTGGTAGAGTTGAGATTTGTACGAGAGTAAATGACGTGGCTCCATTTTGTGGTGTTTTTCTTAATAACAAATTGGAGGCCCCTTCCTTCTTCACCTGTAGAGGAATGGATGTTTTACTACTACTACTTCTATGTTTGGGTAGTTTGTTGTTGCAGACAAAATGAATGAGATGTACCTATTCACCTTTTTTTCCTATAAATCATCATGTCTGTCTCAAAAGTTTTATTTTGGAATTTTCATTCCACAATGTGGCTGACACTCATTTTACATTTCCCCCCTCTCCCTTCAGAATCCTATGTATCAATCAATAGTATGTTTCATTTCAATGTGGATTCAAGAATAATTAAATTTCTTGGTTTAGCCACCATTATATGTACTGTATTAGTACCCCACTTTGAATTGTTGAGGTTGTTGGTTCAAAAGTAATCATTCCCTCCCTCTAATCCTCTACTTATAATAAAGTAGACATTTTATCCACTAAGACAGATTAAGTGATCACGAGTGACAACTATCATATGTTATAGTGTAATTAATTATATAATAAAGTGAACTATATGTGGTCATTGTACAGCTTTGTACTAATTAGTTTATTTAGTTATAATATAATTAAATGTGTAGGACTTAAATGCAGGATAGGAGAAATGAGGTTAAAATGAAAGGTAGTTTTAGTGAGGCTGTGCAGAGTGTAGACAGAGCAGCTTAGCAAGCCAACCACAACTACACTCCAATATTGCCCCACCAGCAAGGATGAAAGCAAGTGGAAGGCAGAGGGATGAGCAAAAAATATTATTATTGAAAACATATATGCATGTTATTAACAATCGAAAATAGATTAAAAAAATAGGTAGAGATGGAAAAAATACTTACCATATTATAACTCCAGATTTCTGTATATAGGTGAATATGGATTGAATTTTTATTATTCATTATATTGTTCTTTATCTTGAATTCATTAAAACCCGCAAAATCGAAAAATACACAATCTTAATCTGATTAAATCATATTTTGTTTCGTGTCTTTTTGATTATTTATGAATATAACAATATTATAGTTTTTTTTAGATGGAAATCAAATTATCATTAATCATGAATATCTTTTGATACATAGCTATGAAGCCACGTGGGCGAAGACTCTTACCGATACTATCTAATGACTTTTCATATTGTGCTAGTTCATGTGCAACCATATTAACTTCTTTACACATGATAACTCTTGTATAAGAGTTATTTATTATGTTTTTATTCCTTTGTTTTGCCTTTTATGTGATGTCTTTTGATTATTTTCTTGTTTCATTTCTTTTTTTAGTCTTGTTTTATTCTTTTGTTTGGAGAAGAGACAATATTATTTCCCAATTGCTTTTGTGTAGGAAAAGGAGACAAAATCTGAAAAAAAACAATGCTGACTGGGCGACAAGGTGAGAGGAGAGAGAGAAGTTGTCTCACACTAAAAGTCAAAGAAGGGGGCTAAAATTAAAAAGGGACAAAAAGGAGGGTAGCAAGGTCTTTTTATGTGGGTTATTTTTGGAAACCTAGCAGCTACTTCTAAGTTGGCAGCCGCAAAAAACAAGAGAGAAAGAGTAAGGAGGAGGCTGCTGTATCTACGGT
>JAPKLX010000005.1:3427984-3516150 GCA_026898415.1 Leonotis leonurus
TTATTCTGGTTTTTGCATAATCTGGATAGAATAATAAAGTTAAGTTCAAAACTGCATAAATTAATAAAAAACCATCAACTGAAGATAACTAAACCATCAGTGAGTAAAAAGTAAACCAGTAACATATACAAAAGAAACCAACGTTGATATCACACCAATTCGATAAAACAGCGGAAATCAGATCATTGAAACTTGAAACTTGTGAATTGTTGACAACCAACGTCTCCTCTCTATACTTAATCAACAATGAGAAATTGCAATCCATTAGGAAACAAAAATTCGGAACAAGGAAGAACCGACGATTAAAACATAGAAACCATCGATACAAAAAAACGAAAATTAGAATAGAAAAAATAGGCAATTGAATCTGAAAAATGTAGTAACAATCAACCCAGCATCAAACGATCAAATATAGAAGAAGAAATCTCTGAAAAAAAGGAATAATGGACGGCGAATCATGCAAAATTTCATTCGCAGATGATTTTCTGCAACTAAGGTTAAAAACGTGAAACCACATCAATATTTTGGGTTTAATTGAACAAAAGTGTATTAGAATGGACCTACTTGACAATGAGAAAAAATGGTGGTTTTTTTTTACTACAAATTCACCCAGGTAGACCTTAGAGACATTAATCCCAAATAATTCTAATTAATTTAATCATACTTGATAAACACCCTTTAAATGATTATTATTAGAAACATGTAAATCTAGTTTTCTCTTTTGAATTGTTATGAAGAGTTTATCTAAGCCTTAAAGTTCGAGTTTTAAGAGCTCAGCCAAATTTTGGGTGAGATTCAATCCCCCATTATATTGAGCCTAACATTCATCATATGGGCCGGCCCAACTTGCTCTATTCTTGGCCCAATACATGATTTAAAATACAAATAAATCGAAAGCCGTGCTTCCAATTCATGTGGATAAATTGCATATCTATAATATAATACAAGTTTAGCCAATCATGTCCACCTAAGCCCTTGAAATCCTCCAAGACCTCCATTTCTTTTTTCTAATTTTCTAATTTTTTTGAATTTTTAAAAGTCATTCCTATTATTACAATCTAATTAAATATGGAAATTAATTTCAACAATTTAATTTCTACAAGTTAAATAATTTCGGCTGCACATATTTTTGGTAACTTCATAATCAATTTTCCTTATATAAAATTAACAAATTTGGGTCAATTAGTCCACATTATTTCGTTCCCATATCAAAAGGGCTGAATTTTTTTATTTTTTTTATATTAATCATATTATTATATAAATTAATATCCCACGTTTATTTTAGATCAGATTTTAATAATAATAGAATATATAATATATGAAGAATCCATTTATTTTACAACATGATTTAATTTGTTCAAATGTTTCTAAAAAAAATTATTTTTTCAATTAATAATTCCAACAATGATATGAGAACGAGCTTGATTTTTTAGCACATTAAATCAAAAATTAAAAAAAGGTAATATTTCTAAATATCTATACCTTTTAAAGATTCAGTTTGTTTTTTTTTTTTAAAAAAAAAACAAAATCATTTTAGCCTATTTACATTAATTTTTAGAATTATTTATTTCTTACGCAATAATTCACAATCATTTATTGATCACACTGGTCAATCTATAATTTTTCTTCGAGTTTCGAAATAATATAATTTCCAAAATTTTAATATAAGTATATTTTTTTAAAAAAAAATTATAAGTCTCACATCTATTTTAAAATAATATATTTTTGTATGATATTATTTAATTGTATGATATTTAATGAAATTATAATTATCATCTTTACGATACCTTTTCATTTTCATTATTATGTACTCCCTCCGTCCACCAATATCGTTAACGTTTTGCTATTTCGGGCCGTCCACCAATGTTGTTAACACTTAAAAGTTTCCTTTTTTGGACATACCTTTTTACCCTTACTAACTCCACTCACTCCACTAACTTTTTATCCTTTTACCCTTTTATCCTTACTAACTCCACTAACTTTTTACTTTTTACTTTACACTATCTCCACTTACTACATTTTTCCAAAAAGTCAAAATAATACATTAAAACCTGTGCCGGGTCAAAATGTTAACAACATTCATGGACGGAGGGAGTATTGTATTATTATATATACTGAAAAGATTTTGAAAAGTTTTTTTTTAGTATAGATGTTTGGATTCGAGAGGGATAATAGTTAGGATTGATGGGTTGTTTCCCATTTTAATTATCAAAATTAAATAATTCATTAAGAAATAATTAAGATAATAGTGCTTGAGAATAAAATAAATAAATATAAATAGTACGTCTGCTTAACTTAATTATATCAAACTTTATTACAATCACTTATTCTATTCAATACACATGTGAATTTAAATAAAAATTAAATATATGTTATAATAATCATATGTAATAAATTATACTCCCTCCGTCCACGAATGTTGTTAACATTTTGACTTACGGGCTTGATTTTTGACCCATTAGATAAGGAATAGAATAAAGTCAATATTTTTTAAAACTTTTATTCCTTTTAAAGATTTGGTCTGTTTATTTTTAAAAAATCATTTTAGACTATTTATTCTAATTTTAAGATTATTCGCAATTAAATTGATCAATCTATAAAAAAATTTATCGAGTTTCGTAACAATATAATTTCCAAAATTACAAAAACAAAGATAGTAATTTTAACAAATTATCCATGAGATAATTATTAATATAATATTTATTTAAAATGATTTGTCACATTATATCACCTTGAATTAAAGAGTTAATTTTTTTAAATCGTATTTTAAATACAATATAAAGTTATCATGTATCAATTAATTTTTATACCTTTTAAATATTTGGTTCGTTGATTTTTTTTTCCTGCTTTTTATCCATTTTATCCGATTTACTTTAATTTTTTAGATTCTTTAATTTTTGGATAATCTTTCGCAGTTAAATTGATCAAATTGGTTCATCTATAATTTTTTAACAATGTCTGGAAACAACATAATTTGACATTTTTAAAAAATAATGACGTAACAATTTTTTCACCATGTAATCCTTTATATAAAACTTAATTTTTAGTGATTTATCAATGTATATCACATTGAAATAAAGAGTCAATTTTTTAAATCGTATTTTTAAATTACAATATAAATTTGTTATGTACCAATTAATTTTACAAGATATTAATATTCATGTAAAAATTATATTTTACAATGATATTTTTTTTAATAACACGAATTTACAATTATCTTAATAGATCACAAGGTAGCGTGATTTTTCATTAACACGTTACACACAAGATAAATTATTTAAATAATATTTATTTATAACGAGTATCAAAATCACTAAAACCCATCATCCGCGGATAACCACCACCAGACCAGTACATGCAAACCTATCAACCAATACCACCCATGGGTATCCATTATCAGTGAACATATAATTTTAATATTTCAAGAGATTATATAAAATTTTAAACTATAATTACATATAATTTTATAGGAAAAATACAAAGATATGGTTAATATTAGGCGGCTATAATGGTATTTCACATGTATTTCATAGATATTTCACGGATAAATTATTCATTTTTACATGATAAATTATACATAAGATAAAATAATTTAAATTGCATTTATTTTAATATTTTTTCGATTTATATCACTTTTAAATATATTTTTTAAATTTTAATTATGAAATTTTGTGAATTAATTCGTCAAAAATAATCTATTTCAAAAATTGATAAAAATTTATACTCCTATATTAAAAAATTTATAAAAATATATTTTAAAATTTATATTTCTAAATTATAATATAAAATAATTTCCCGTCGATTTTCGACGGGTTACACACTAGTGTTATAAATAATTATTGGTACGTGGACGTTACTTTTCTTCTATTTATTCAGTTATATATATATTTGGAAATTCTAATACGTAAAGGATATGTGAATGAGAATACAGTTTCTTTTCTCTCTACCGTTTCCATTGCATTTCTCTTTTTTTTTTTATCCATTTTCTCTACATTAATTAACAATTTATATTACAACACGTTATTAGCAGGAGTCTCTAATCGACTGAGCTTAGTGTTTTGTTTTTAAAAATATTTCTCGTTGGTTTCGTTCGCATCTGGTAAAACTTCCAAAATTATGTCCACCACTATGCACCCCGATCATTGTCGGCATCCATGGATCTCTCCTCAAAGTTGTTCACCTCCTTCACTTCTGATTCCTCCGACCGCTGCGCTCCACCTTATTCATCTCCAAAATATTATGTTGCGAAAAAAATTATAGACCCTAATTATTATCAAATTATAAAGGCATGAATGTTTGGGTCACCCCTATATAATTAGTGTGTGATTTTTCGTATGTTATTTATTTATCATTACCAAAACGTATCAAACGCTAGAAAAATAAGTATATACTCCGTCAAAAAGAATTACCTAGAGCTAATAATTGATGATCAACTTCTAAATGGTATGTTTACTTCCAAATCCAACTAAAATAATATTTCCGGCATTAGGGGAGATAATATGATAACATAATGCCATGAAAATCTTGTTCGATTTTAATTTATTAAAAATCCACACACTAATCAATATGAACCAAAAGTTCAATATATTCTTAAGTGTCAAATAAGTGATTAAATCATTTATGATAATTATAAATGCACCATGAAGAATTGAAAATCTCTGAATGAGATCATCTCTTATATGCTAAAAGTGTAATACTAGAAGTGTGAGATATGTATATCTCTGAATGAGATCTCTTATATGCTAGAAGCATAATACTAGAAACGTGATATATGTATTGGTGACTATGGAATCACAGTACATATATGTATTGTTGACTACGGGAATCACATTACACTTGCATGTGCACTAAATAATAATAATACTGTGACTATGGAATGACTAGATTCAAATATTATGGGAAATAAAATAAATCTAGTTTTAAATTTAAATTGAAATTGACTTGAAATTTATCAATATGAGGAGAATAATAAATATATCATAGTTTTCGACAACAAATTTTGCCTCAAAAATTGCTTGTGAATCCATTATTTGGATCCAAAAGCTAAAGTCGATAGAATAGTGCCAAAAGCACTAAATAAAGTAAAAAGAGCAATTGAGGCGGAGTTCGCTAAATAGACGAAAGTCGTTTGTAGTACATGCACAATGAAATATGGTCCCGACACGTGAATGTTTGTAAAATTAGAAATAAATAATATAGTCCATGTAGGACACGATTGAGTGCTTGTACAAAATGATAAATGAAATGAATTGGTTGATTATATATGAATAAAGCGAGATTAACTCAAGGATTTTAGCATAAATCCTAAATTAATTACATATATTCTCTAATTGAATTAAAATGTTCCATTTTCAAATAATTATGGCAGTATTCATGAATATAAATATTCATTTAGTATAAGTCGTGACTATAATCTTGCAAAAAGTTACTAAACAAATATCTTATGAGAGTTCCTGATGGACATGATAGTTCATATAATTAGAAAAATAAATTCGCAACATATATTCTCTCAAATAAGATGTACAATATGTTTTGTTATAGTTGAAAATTCAACTAAATGAATTCTTCTAGAAGAAGATGTACAATAATAATAAAGTGTATCTTTATGCAATTACCAATAATTTTGTATTATTGGAACACACAAGTGTTTAAAAATATTAAATTCATGCCTAATGACGAAGATTTTGAACTGAAAGACTTAAGTGAGTCTAGCTAGTATCTCGACTAGCAGATGAAGAACATTCATGAAAGAATGTGGTTTTACTAGTCAATATATTCGAATAAGGTTCTATAAATAACATATTTTTGATAAATAACATCCATTTGCCCCAATGATTATCTCATCACTTGAAGTGAATGAACTCAATTAGACTAAAAGAAGATAACCAAATAATGATGGACCACAACTTCATTGTTTGAAGTACTAGAAGCACTAACTAATATATCAGGTCTGATCAAAGAAAATATGATTTTTTAGCAAAATATATTATTTACTCATTGAAGGAGATATTTAAATAATATATTGAGTATCATTGGTTATTTTCAAGATACACAAGATGTGTGTTTATATTGTTACAAAGATTGAAATTGACATTGGTGTGCCACTCGGATGATAATATTTTATTTGATCCTCATATGATTTGATCTTAGACTGGTATAACGATATGGAATATATCATCACTATTTTCGTATAATGAATAATATAATATGTTGCACAAATAAGCTCTAGTAAAGTAACAAAATATGTGTCTACTTGATTTTCTCTCCATAATTATATTTAGTAATATATTGAAAATATTAAAATTCTTAATTAGAATGTTGTATTGATGGAAGGGATTACTTATACACAACTAATTTAAATATAACAGAAAATGTGCATATAAACCTTTAATTATAAGTAATCCCTAATTTATAATACCTCTTCCGACTTTAACTTGAGGTAATTGAAACGTGTGGGGAAAAGCATAAAAAATAATAAATTAATTATATGTTAATTTTAAAGGGCCATAAAAATTGATTTTTGTAAAATTTTATGGATTTTACATTTTCTTTTGTCTGCAATAAAATCGTTCCTTCAAATTCAAGTAAACTCCATCATAACAACTTTGTCTCTCTCTTATTACATTCTTATCTTAAAATTGAAGTACTTTGTTCCTTAACAATTAAATTAAACTAAAAAAGAAAATAAAATAATCCTAGATTACTTGAAAATTTAGTATAAGCGTTGTTTGTCCGTACGCAAACAATTCCTTTGAAAAGTTATAGTTTGAAGTGTTATAGTAGACAAATTTTGCGGCGGCAAATGTTTTGACGGTTGTAACTTATAAAATATAGTGTATCCAAATAATAAAATTGCAACCTATATAATAATAATAATCATATTTCACGATCAACATTTTTGTCAATCTAAATTTGAACACGACTTGTTTTTCGATTGCTATTTCTTGTTTTAGCCCATCAACACAAAATAGTTACCTCTAATTGTACTAATGATGTGAATTATAAAATAACTTATTTAATTCTTATAGGTATAGATAGATTTGATGTCCCAAAAATTGTTGCAATCCATAATTGTGGAAATCGTGATATATGATGCTCCATCTCCAAGTATTTGGTTTTCTTATCAGCAAAATCATTGTTGGAATTATTTATTTAACCATAACCATGCATTTGATTGTAAAAATATTAATCAGCGTTGACCACGTTTAGTATTTGACAACTCATATTGTTTTCGAGGCAAAATTTAGTCGGTTTTGAATAATATTATTATATTTGATGGAAAATATTTCAGATAAATTAGAATATTAAATATTTACCCACATTTATGATAGTATAGGCATATAAATATTTGAATTTTTAAATTCAAAAAAAGAAGGTAAAAAGTGATGATGACAACCGGTAAATTAGAAATTAAGCACGTGATTTTTGTCCAAACAACATAGAAACTATAAACATTATCACCCAAGAATTTTCTTACAAAAATGCACTCTGTCTGAAAATATTCCGAAGGAAGGAACGAACTTTGTAGAGAGCGCAGAGAAGAAGAAGAAGAGAAAAAAACTCAAGCAAATTCCTCACCACAGAGAGAGAGAGAGAGAGAGAAAGCGAGGTGTACGACTACAACGACAAATCCCACCGTGCTTTCTCAAATTGTATTTTTCTTGTTTTGTCGGTTTTGGTGGAGTTGCGGCAGCTAACAGTTGGAGCAGAAGAAGTTGTTGCGCTGACCATCGGAAGAGGAAAAGTTCTGTTTGAGTTGCAAGACTTCTCTCCTCGGCAGGGGAGGTGGCTACTCGGAGTTGGCGCTGACCTGACTCCGTGAGTCAAATTCCGGCTATGGTACGTTTGCTTTGATTCCCTATCTTTTTTGACTTGTTACATATTATTCAGTTGGAATCTGAATTTGAATTTGAATATAGTTTGACGTATGAAGTATGGATAAACTTTGATTTAGAGTTTTGGTGTCTGAAATTGGAATCGAGTATTGTTTTGTTGGGAAATGAGTTAATAGTTGCGAGTTATTTTATTATTATTAGCAGCAATTCAAAATATTCTAATTTCTTGTTGCTCGTTAATTGCATGTGATTTTGTTACTCGTTTAACTGCAGTCTCTAGTACTTGGGATGTTTGTTAAATCTTCAAACATATTTATTGATCTTATATTGATTTTAGAATTTTGTACTTGCTAGCATCAACTGCAATAGAACTTAAAGCAGCCTTAAAAGTTGTAGTTGGGTTTTATTCCCCCCCTTTTATAGTTTCATTTACTTTTTAGTTCTCTAGGTGTAAGAAATGAGCCAATGCTTGGTGATTCAACCTAAAAGAAGACAGAATTCTCCCTGTGTTTTCTAGTTTGTGTTTCTAATTGAATCATTCGGATTTGAGGCACAAAATTAAAGTGAAGGAATTTGAATCTCTCAAGTCTAGATTGGATCAATAACTCATTGTTTAGAATTGGAAATAGCTTACTAGTGCTAAAGAAGTATTTTGATTTGATAGTAATTGATAATTTTGCATACACATGCAAGAGATCTAGTGATTTGAATTTGATATCTTTAAGTCTTAAATCTCCACAGCAGATAAGTAGGCTAGCTTCCCTCATAATTCATGGTGCTGAAATGCGAGACCTTTTAGTTTTATTGAGGTTTTGAATTTTCAAGTTCACCAATTTCTCATAATTTCCTTGTTACTAAATGAGGTTGATGATCAAATGAATTTCTGTGAGCTGCTAAATTTATTCGGGTTCTTAAATAATTCATGAGTTCTGTTATTAGGCTGAACAAAGATTTTATGACTATCATTCTCTTTCTGTATCTTACCTATTCTTGGTTTAGTTTTTATCTTAGATGCTTCTCAAGAGTAACCATATTTTTGGAAGGAAACCTTACTGGATCCTATACAAAAGACTTTTTTAATGTTAATAGGAGATCAAACAAGAATTTGAAAATTGACAGAGAAAAGCATTTAACCTCCCCCCTCAAACTTTTAGGTGGGAATATAATGATTGTTCCCAAGGTCAGTAATTCCAGAGTTAATATTTTCTGCAATTCACACCTAGAAAATATATCATTATACCTGGTTTTTAACTGTTTTAAAATTTACTGTTTGTTTTCCATCTCTGCCACCATGCTTAACAAGTCTATATGGAAATTGAAGATGTGCTTTTGGTTTTCATCGTTAATGTGTCTACGCTGGGACTTTCTGCAAGTGAGAATATTGACCATAAGCTGTGAAAAATAATTTGGTGTAATATATTTAATGAATTCTTCCCTTATTTGTTTCTGCAGGCATCATCAGTTAACATTATAGTTGGCTCTCACGTATGGGTTGAGGATCCAGTATTGGCATGGATTGATGGAGAAGTAAAACAGATAGATGGCCAAGATCTTCATATTCAAACTACAAATGGAAAAAAGGTAAATACTGAACAGACAGCATCTTACGCGTTCTCTTCAGTGACAAACATGTACAAGCACGTGACACTGAGAATTTATTGGAATTAGTTTTGAGTGCTTATACTTCTATTGCTGCATTCTGTTTATTTCCGGGAAATTGATTGTCTTTCTTATACCTCACTAACAGGTTTTCTGAAAGTTTCTGATCACGATGTCAATTTAAGTTACTATTGCTAACACTCTTTAGGGAGATTGCTATACTAGCTATGAAATTAGGCAGAACATAATTTTAACTATTTCAATGAGAAGTGGATATATCTTGGTGTGCATACAATTTTAATTTTATGAATGACGGTGATTTAATTTCCAAGTAAGTACTTTGCCTATTTTTCATGAATTACTAATGAGTGTCGAAATAAAAATAATAGGCACATAGGACTATGAGATAGTTTTTGGTACTGAATGTGTTATTGCATGAAATCAGCAAGTTTGTCTTGTGCACCACCAGTCATTACCAGCGGATTTCTCTGGTCAAATAGATATATATTTGGAGCTTGATTTTGTTTCTTTACTTCATGCTATTGTTTTCAAGTTATTAATAAATGAAACAGTTTTTTGCTGACATATTTAATCATTTAATTGTCAACTTTCTATCCTGTAAATTTCACTAAGGAACTTATCTTTCAACATTCACAATCTTTAAACAAGCTACTCCATCTTCGTTTGTTCTCAGATCTTACACTAGTGTTGGAGTTTCTTATATTCTTAGACCTGTATTGATATTTTATCTCTGCTATTTACTGGTATAATGTAGAAATTGTTCTGGCTTACTGTGATCTTTATGGTTTGAAGTTCTTTCCATATGGTAGCTTTGGCATCTTATTACCTCGAACTTGCAGGTTGTTACAAATATCTCAAAAGTGTTTCCCGAGGACACCGAAGCATCACCAGGAGGCGTGGATGACATGACTAAGCTTTCATATTTGCATGAACCTGGTGTCCTGCAAAACCTGGCTACTAGATATGAACTGAATGAAATTTATGTAAGCTTTCTGACTTCCCTTCCCTATAAACTTTGAAGGATTTTTTCTCATTAAATATAACTATAGAAAAATTAATAAACTAAGTTTCAATGCATCTTTCTCAGACATATACTGGAAATATTCTCATTGCAATAAACCCATTTCAAAGATTGCCTCATCTATATGATACTCACATGATGGAGCAATACAAAGGGGCTGCACTTGGAGAGCTCAGTCCTCATGTGTTTGCTATAGCAGATGTTGCTTACAGGTAATCTTCTGGAATGAAACTTAGTATTAGGTTGTGGTTAGGAAGGTGGGTGATGTTTCTTGGAGCAAGGGAGGCATTATCACTTGTTTCCTTATTAGTTTCTATAATCAGGGCAATGATCAATGAGGGAAAGAGCAACTCCATTCTGGTTAGTGGAGAAAGTGGTGCTGGTAAAACTGAAACAACAAAAATGCTGATGCGATATCTTGCTCATTTGGGTGGTCGATCTGGTGTAGAAGGACGCACTGTTGAACAACAAGTTCTAGAAGTAAGATTGATAGTTAAATTATTGCTATATTCACCTTATTCTTCTTCTAAAAGAAATAATCACCAAAAACAATGATGCCAAAACTATTTTCTGATTTTTTTCTCTAATGATTGACAGTCAAATCCAGTTCTTGAAGCATTTGGAAATGCCAAAACAGTCAGGAACAATAATTCTAGGCGAGTAACTTTGAAACTTCTTTACCTGAAACTAAATAGGCACATCTTTGCTTTATTCATACTGAAGTGATTTCTGTCATTTTTATTTTTAGTGCTTCACATTTGGTTTATGTTTCAGAATGTTAGTTATAAGAGCAATAAGTTTGACAGCTTTCATTGTGCAGTCGGTTTGGTAAATTTGTTGAAATTCAATTTGATAAAAGTGGGAGAATATCTGGAGCAGCCATTAGAACTTACTTGCTGGAGAGATCCCGAGTTTGCCAAATATCAGATCCTGAAAGAAACTATCATTGCTTTTATCATCTATGTGCAGCACCTCCTGAGGTAATGTAGTATTGAGTTCTGTTTGTAATTCCTGTAAAGCTTTTGCATGTGAACTGTGTCTGGAGGTACTTCGATGATTAATCTATTGAGAATTTTCTGTCTGCAGGAAAGGGAGAAATATAAGCTAGCAAGCCCAGAAACTTTTCATTATCTCAACCAGTCCAAATGTTATAAACTTGATGGAGTAAATGATTCCCAAGAATATCTTGCAACCAGAAGGGCAATGGATATAGTTGGAATCAGTGAGGAGGAGCAGGTTTGCTTTCTGGGGAAGCTACTCTTGGGTTAAATTTTAGTATTTTATCTACGCTTTCTTAATGATACAACTGTTATTTTCAGGAAGCTATATTCAAAGTGGTTGCAGCGATTCTTCATCTTGGAAACATTGATTTTGCTAAGGGGAAAGAGATTGATTCTTCAGTCATCAAGGATGAGAAGTCAAGGTTTCATCTCAATATGACTGCTGAATTGCTCAAGTAGGTCTTGGGGTTGTTGGTCCTTATTTTATGTTTTCATTTTGGTCTTTTGTGGATGTACAAGGAGCAGTAACAAGTTGAATGTAATAGATGTGATGCCAAGAGCTTGGAAGATGCCTTGATTAAGCGTGTCATGGTAACACCTGAGGAAATTATCACTAGGACCCTTGACCCAGAAGCTGCATTGGGTAGCAGAGATGCTCTAGCAAAGACTATATATTCTCGGCTATTTGATTGGTAAGAATATACTGACCGAGTGACCTTTTCTTTCTTTACACTTTCATCTAATTTGTGAGTGCTTTTTAAAGTGTTACTTAAAATAGTAGTACTTGCCACTTCATTTGAACTTCAAAAGTTTGCCATTCCCAGGATAGTTGAAAAGATAAATACATCCATTGGTCAGGATCCACACTCAAAAGCAATAATTGGAGTTCTTGACATATACGGTTTTGAGAGTTTTAAGCACAACAGGCAAGATTTTGCCAGAAATCTCATTTTCATGTTATGGTGAAGATATTTGTTTTTTTGCTAATAATTTCCTGCATTTCAGTTTTGAGCAGTTCTGCATCAATTTTACCAATGAAAAACTGCAGCAACATTTTAACCAGGTGATTCCTGTTTTTGTGAAGTCATATTTTATGATTTTTGGCAATATTTTCTTCTGCTAATTGAAGGTTCTCTGAATTCTTTTTTTCAGCATGTTTTCAAGATGGAACAAGAAGATTATGAGAAAGAGCAGATAGACTGGAGCTACATAGAGTTTGTTGATAACCAAGATGTTCTTGATTTAATTGAGAAGGTCTGAGGCTGATGCTATAAGGCATTACTTTTTGTCATCTGTACCTTTTCCCGTTATATAAATGCTGTATACAAGTATACTAGACCTTATTTTCCCTGAATTTTAACTGACTAAATTATTTCTCTGTTTTTCTTTTGATAAAATGAGTTTAATTACTATACTAATCTTTTTACAGAAACCAGGAGGAATAATTGCACTACTAGATGAAGCTTGGTAACTCTCCGATTGTCTTATCAATACTTTATGATTGTAATATCTTCCTTTTTCCATCTTTAAATAATGAATGGTTTTTCATGTTATTTCTATTTTCATTGACATCTATTCATTGAATGAAACCATAGTAGTAAATAGACATTATTATTTCCTTTGTCATCTGCAAATGGCTAGACATTAATGTTAACAATTACTTCTGTGGCAGTATGTTTCCTAAGTCTACACATGAGACATTTTCTCAGAAGTTGTATCAGACCTTTGCAAAAAATAAGCGTTTCATCAAGCCCAAGCTTTCACGCACCAGTTTCACAATATCTCACTATGCTGGGGAGGTAATTGAATGTAGTCTTATTTGTTAAAATATCTGCCTTCAACAAGAAAAGAATAGGGGAAGAAACAATCAACAATACTATATGTTAAAGCAACCATCTTTTCATGCAGGTAACTTATATGGCAGATCTGTTCTTGGATAAGAACAAAGATTATGTTGTTGCAGAACATCAAGATTTATTAACAGCTTCAATGTGCTCTTTTGTTGCTGGATTGTTTCCTGCCCTACCTGAAGAATCATCTAAATCTTCCAAATTTTCTTCCATAGGATCACGATTCAAGGTGCTCCTTAATCCCTGTACTTTTGAATGTAAGATTATTGATTGTTCATAGGCTCTAATAATATTGAATGTCCCCATACATGATCTACAACTATACTGAGAGACAATATTTCCTTGTTGAATACTTCTCCTGCTGTATGATTAATTTGGACTATTCATTACCTTATAGACTGATTGCTTTTTATATGTGTCTGAACAATTGATTCACGATTGTCTCTCTCTTGATGAATCTTGGCTCTTTAAGTTCATTTCTCGTGGTTCCTTATGTTTTTGGATGTCCTTGAGGTGGAACCTATATTCTGTTTATGTTTCCAATTATTGAGATGGTATGATGATAAGTAAGCTTTATATTTTTCTTCCGGCAGCTGCAACTGCAATCTTTGATGGAGACTTTAAGTTCGACAGAACCTCACTACATCAGGTGTGTAAAACCAAATCATGTGCTGAAGCCTGCGATTTTTGAGAATCTTAATGTAATTCAGCAACTGCGGTGTGGTGTAAGTATTTTGGATCTCAACACTCAAATTGTCAAATTTCGAGTTTGACTTATTTTTTCAATCTCTGTGGTAAAAACGTGTGAAATATAACTATCATATAGGGTGTTCTTGAGGCTATCAGAATCAGCTGTGCTGGATACCCCACTAGACGTACATTTGATGAGTTTCTTCTCCGATTTGGTGTTCTCGCTCCTGAAGTCTTGGATGGAAAGTAAGCACTTGAACTGCTTAAATAATTTCTCATGACCTGAGTCCTTTTCTCCTGGCATCTTGATTTTCCGTGTTGTTTATATTTATTCTTTATTCTGAAATAAACTCTATATCTGTTTTACAGATCTGATGACAAGTCCATGTGTAAGATGATTTTGGATAAAATGGGCTTGAAGGGATATCAGGTAAACTGCATGATACTCTAGTTTACTAAATGTTTCTGCACAATTATAATTCATTTTGGCCATATATCTTGTGGATGCTTAAATGCTTTAGTAAATGGAGACTTTAGTTATGCAAAATAAGATATACTAGTCGTGTAACCATACTGCATGCTCAAACTTCTGATGTCTTGGGGCATGGAGTCATTTTCTTTGTATGTCTTGTTTCGCCAATGTGCTCTCTAGTAATTGTGTATCATTTTCGAGTGTGCTCTTTTGCAGTTAGGTAAGACAAAAGTATTCCTGAGAGCTGGCCAGATGGCTGAGCTAGATGCAAGAAGAGCAGAAGTTCTTGGAAATGCGGCCAGAACTATTCAAAGGCAAATCCGTACCTATATTTCTCGGAAAGAATTTGTCTCGTTGCGCCACGCTGCCATCTTATTACAATCTTCTTGGAGAGGTAATTCTTATTGGGAACTCTTCAGGCAGAATATTCACATTATCATGACATATTCAAGAATTACAGCTTAGGAAAACTATTCATGATTTCCTTGAAAGTTCAGTATCTTATAGATTAGTTATTATGTATGTTACTTTACACGAGATTCTGCAGATATCAATTGGATTTTGTTACTGGGATCTTTCGACATTATGGAAATAACATCTTTTCTTGTAATTTTCAGCTTTATCTGCTTGCAAAATCTTCAAAGAATTGCGGCGTGAAGCTGCCTCGCTGAAGATCCAGAAGAACTTTAGGTGTCACATTGCTCAGAAATCCTACCAAAGCTTGCAGGATTCTGCTATCATAGTGCAGACTGGCATGAGAGCAATGATTGCTCACACTGAATTTAGATTCAGGAAGCAAGCTAAGGCTGCAATCAGGATTCAGGTCTTGTTTATTAACTTAATAAGCCAACAGTATATTCATGAACTTGAATTTGTGAAGAAATAGGTCTCATGGCAACTTTTTGAGCACTATTTGGTTTCTCATTGTGCAGGCTAACTTGCGATGTCATAGAGAATATTCTTATTACAGGAGTCTTCAGAAGGCAGCCATTGTTACCCAATGTGGTTGGCGGCGACGAATAGCACGCAAAGAGCTTAGAATGCTTAGAATGGTTCTGCTCAATTCTTATAGACATTTATTTCTTGAAAAATATTTTTCCTTGCACATTATTTGATAATTTCACCATTTCTCAGGCTGCAAGGGATACAGGAGCCCTTAAAGAAGCCAAAGACAAGTTAGAAAAGAAAGTCGAGGATCTTACATGGCGCTTGCAGTTTGAGAAGAGACTTAGGGTATTCATTTTGGCACTCTGAAAGATGCATCCTATAAATGTACAAAACATGACCATCTCTGTGTCCCTTGTTCTTGATAAATGCAGACTGAGTTGGAGGAATCAAAGGCACAAGAAATTGCAAAATTACAGGATGCTTTGCACACAATGCAAACACAGGTAGAGGAAGCAAATGCCAGAGCATTAAACGAACGAGAAGCTGCGAGGAAAGCAATTGAAGAAGCTCCTCCAGTCATTAAAGAAACCCCAATTATGGTTCAGGACACGGCAAAGATTGATGCATTAACAGCTGAGATAAACACTCTGAAGGTAAAAACTTCGTGTGACAAGGACAAATACATGCTGAATATCAATGTGGACTAGACATTTACATATATTTTGACTCTTTGCTAAAGTTGGATTTGGTTTACCTAGGCCAAGGCCATCATATCATCTCTTGTTCTCTGCATATTTGCTAAATTTTGTTTTGGTTGGTCTACTTCTGACTTTGCAATTTGTACACCATACTGTTAGTGGTATGACTCTGATCCAATAAGGAAATGACTTCACATAAAAGAGATGTGTCCTACTTTTTAGATAGAACAAATCTCTCTCGGATCTGTTAGTGGAATTTTGTAGATATCATCATTTTGTCAGTCTTTATGATGATATTCATCTTCCAAAAGTATGAACATGGACATGTGACTTTGTTACTATAATAAGCTATATATCTTTGCAGGCTTCACTGCAATCAGAAAAAGTAGCTGCAGAAGAGGCCAAAAAGGCTTGTTCAGATGCTGAAACTAGATGTATAAATTTGGGCAAAAAGCTTGAGGAAGCAGAGGGTAAAGTGGATCAACTTCGAGATACTGTACAGAGGTAATTTGCTTAAAACACATTCGTTATAAACATTTATTTTGAGCAAGTACCCATAATCAATGTTGTAAAAGGCGAAGGCGTACTTGAGGCATTTTGTTTCGACGAGACAATGCGTAAGCCTCAGACTTGAGAAAATATAAGCATAAAAAATTATAAAATACTAATATACTAAGTATACTATCAAACCGTTCATTAAGTTAAAATCTTAGAAATCTAAAATCCATCAAATTAAAGTCATTAAGTGTTTAAAATTAAACACCATGGTCCGACTTAAATACTTAATTAAGCATCATAAATCACAATCTCATCCAATCTAAATCGAACACATTATCATCAACCCATTAGAGCCTCCATCAGCCTCCTCCCTTAGCAGATCAACAATAGGTGGTGGGGCACGGTGGGGAGTGGTGGTGGGCAGAGGAGGAATAGAGGGAGATGATGAGAGTTGTGATGTATGTATGCATGTTATTCTTCTACCATCAAATTATGTTGTGTTAAAAAAAATTCTTAAGTTTTTGACATCTAAGGTTGGCTTAACTGTTTTATTATTTAAATATTGATGAGATTTGCAATTATAAGCTAGCTCAAGTAAAATAGCCCAAAAATATCACAAATTTAAGCCTAATTGCAATGTTGACAAGGCTTGGGCCTCATAAACGAAAGGTGTTAGCCTCATAGGAAACAATCTATGCAATTAAGCTTAAATTTATGATGTTTTTATAGACTTTTTTAGTTGAATTAACTTAAAATTGCATTGTTCATTAATGGATTAAATACAACAATAAGAACTCAACCCAAAATTGTCAAAAAAAAAAAAATGAATTAAATACAACAAAACTTGATGGTAGATTGAGTACCACGCACACACTTTGCTACTCTCATCCTCGTCCCTATGTCCTCTCCTCCACCCTCCACCACTTCCAACCATCACCACCTATTTTCGGTGGTCAGGTTAGGAGGTTCTAATGAGTTGATGATGGTGAGTTAAACTTCGATTAGATGAGATTATGATTTATGACTTAGTTAAGTATTTAAGTCGGATCATGATGTTTGATTTAAAACACAATAACTTTAATTTGATAAGATTTTAACTTAGTGAATGGTTTGTTATTATAATATTTGATCATTTTTATGTTTATATGTTTACGCCTCGCCAAGACAAAATGCCTCAAGTATGTCTTCATTTTTTACAACATTGGCAAAAACACACTGATTAATAATCCAGATACCTTATTATTATCTAGGCAATAGAACTGTGTGATGGTTTTTAATAACTAATTAATGAAAATAAATTGCGAACAATAGAATTAAATCAAATAATAGAAAACGGATCCCAAGGAAATGTATGGACAGTAAATCAATTAATGTAATTCAACTATTAAATCTAATTATCAGTTTGTCAATTTGAGTTCAATTAATGTGAAGGTTCACTTAGATAGAGCAGTGAGCAGTCGATGATCGTTGATTAATACCTTTGTCTAGCACTCATAAGTATCAAGAACTATTACACCCAATAGAGCGATTATAATATCCTCCTACAATTCACATATCATTGCAAGATCTCAAGACGGGACTTGTATTATGTTTGAAGAGATCGATTGCGAAATCAATTCGGATAGGACATCGAAAACACAACTAGCATGCAATAATATTGATTATATATTAAAATATGAGGATTAAAACTAAGAAACATAAACATTAAATTGGAAGAAAATTAGAAAATAATATTACGAATCCATAAATCGAAATAGGTCTCTAGAATCACAAAATGTCTAGCTACTCATAAAAAATAATACCAAAATAAATATGAAAGAACATAAATCCCATGTAGATTAACGATCTTCGATTGTGAATATTTGATCTTGAATTCCCCACCAGACAAAGAAAAGATTAAAAGCAAAATATTATGTGTTGTATCGTAGAATTGGAGAATAAAATTATGTATTAACTATGTAGCACGAGTACGAATATGCAATACGAATACGATATGATAAGGAAATATGTCATTTTTCCAAAAATGTAAATACGATACGTGAAAAATACGTTTATATTTATTAATTATTTTTATCTATATTATATAAAATATTATAAAAATCATAAAAAGACGTAAATATCAAAATAAGAGAAATTCAAATGGCTGATAAGTAATAATTAATTAGTCTTAGTACAATACTAACACTATTTATTAGGTCACTCTTAAATAAATAGTAAATACTAATCCATCATCAAATCTTCCTTCTCTTCATGATCATCATCATTTCTATCTTCTTCATCAAAGACAACCCTCTCCAACTCCGGCTCATCAAGTGATAATTCCGCAAACTCTAGATCTCCAACATCTTCTTAGGTGCCAAAATTATCACCCCCAATATCCCACAACTTTGTCTCTCATTTGAGATACTCTGACGTCGTTCTAGATAACAATCGAAAATTGCTATGTATGAAAATTAAACCCTCGGCATGTTGAGTAGTCATCTTATTTCTTCTCAATGAGTGAATGAAAGAGTATGTGCTCCAATTCCTCTTGGCACATGATGAAGAAGAAGATTGAACAAGTAGTTTCAAGGCTAAACCTTGAAGTGCTCCAATTCCTCTTCGGATACAAGTCATAATGTTGGTCAATGAAGTCGGAATTAGAGAAATCACCCGACATGCTAGAAAAGTTAGCATACTCCATTGTCACAACCTTTCTCTCTGCAACATTTGAGAAATATTTCTTCAAACATTTCATTCTCTCCTTCGCAACCTCATTATCCCTATGCAGAGGGACTCGAAAGGCGTTTTCATTAAGCCATTGATCACTATAATACCTAAGTAATAACAAGAAGAAAACTTACATAATAAAAGTAAAATAGAAATAAACACAAATAAAACACTTAAAGTTTAAAGGTTATCTTGGATTTAGAGAGTGAGCTAAACAATGAAGAGGAGTGTTGTTTTTGTTCCAACGGCTTACTAAGATTGCACGAACCACATCATAGAAATCTGACGACTCATGTGGTTCAATTATTTCATGCATGTAGATTGTTTTCTTCACCTTATCTATCATTGTATCCCACATTTCATAGACTAGATGAAGACACGACTTATCGGTATCACAAGCTCGAATCATGTCATATAATGGAGCCGTAAATAAAAGAATGTAGTCAATCTTATCCCACCACATGTCATCCAACACTTATCAATTTCACAAAAGTAGCCTCTCAACATCATCTTCCCTATAGGAGTCTCATTGTTCACTTCTCACCATCTTATTAAGATTCTATTAAGAAGTTTGAAACGCTTCAACATCACAACAACATAAGAAAATCTAGTTGAGCAATTGATAACAACTTGAGAGGGGAAAATATGTTAAACATAGCTAACCTCATACCATGATTCATGATGAATACCTTGATCATTGAGGTTCCGCTGCAACGTCAGAAATCGAAGAGCACAACTCGAAAGTTTCATGATTATTTTCCACGTTCTTTGCAGCACAAATATTTTGCAACGCCAAATTGAGTGTGTGAACAACACATGACGTCCAAACAATGTGTGGATATAATCCTTCCACAATGCCCCGCACTTGAACAAGTCCTCGCATTGTCAGTGATTATTTGAACCACATTTTGTGGACCAACTTCTTTGATGACTTCTTTCATCAAATTAGCTATGAAGTCCTTGGTTTTAGTCTCTCCCGCAATCAACGGCTTTCAAAAACATAGGTCCACTCTCCGTCATGGCCATAAAATTGATCCATGGCCTTATTTGCGAGCCACTCCATCCATCACTGACAATGCTAATTTCCTTTTTCACGCCAAGTCCTTTTAATTGCAACAAGCGCTCTGCATTTGTCTTCTCTTGTGTAGAAGAGATGTCCTCAATGTGTTGTAGAAGAGATAGCCTGCCAAACTGTTGTTTGCAGCGTAGGAGAAGCAAACGCGTAGTAAGGACTTCTTGACAAATGAAATGACAAGTCCAATGCATAAAAAAATCATGCAAACAATGCATTGAGAGTATTGCGCTTGAACATTGAAAGCTTTGCCAAGGGCTTTTGGATTACCATCCTCTTTTCTTCGAATCATCATATCCTTTGTACACCTTTCTTGAAAACATTGTAGAGGGTGTCAATTGCACAAATTTGTGAACACTCATTGCTTGCTTTTTGTTAGCCTCTTCTATTAATTTGAGCATATCCTTAATATCTTTATAGGTGACCCCCTTGCAACCCTTGATCCCCACCTTTCTTCAATAAATGGAGCTCGATTCGGTGTATGTAGTAGTTCATTTTTTATGGCAAAAATTACAATGCCAAGATACAGCTTCAACACAACTTTTTGTTGTGAAAAGTTGTGTCAGGGCGACATATCTCTACAAAGGCTTACGACCATTTATATTCAAATTATTATATGGATATAGAAGTCGAGCCGAATGAACTTCGATTAAGAGTCGTCATTTATCTACATTTAAATTAAAACAAAATTACTAAAAATATATCATAATCTGCCCATATAATATATTCTAATTTATAACAAGTTAACAACAAATTTGAAAAATATAACATAATTTGTCCTTATTTTATTTTTCATAATTTGAAAATTGTAAAATACTCCCTCCGTCCCACGAATGTGGTCCTCCTTAGTTTTTACACGCAAACCAATATAGTACTTTATTCCCTTTTACTTTATTAAATTTACTTTAATACCCTTTGCTTTTTAGTTATAAAATTTGCCAAAAAATGAAATGAAACTAAATTCGTGGGACTTCTCTATTGGGAAAGTAAGACCACATTCGTGGGACATGGAGTATAACATAATTTTTTATACTCATGTTTTTTCATTTTCTGTTGTTCCCAAGCAGTTACATTTTTATTGACTATACACGCTTAGTGTAGTCTTGAAATTCTTAGGCTTTAGCAATTGATTTTGTAATGCGACAAAGCTTATATATCGACGCTGAAGTGTATTTAAATTCATTGAATTTCTACCGTTAAAATAATAAGGTAAATGTACTAAAATAATCTGAAAATTTTATAAATCTAACATATTACATAAATCTGAAAATATGAAAATCAAAATATGAACACAAATATGAAAATATAACATATCTTAAAATCAAAATATTATACAATTTAGACATATACTCCCTCCGTCCCACTAAAAGTGGCCACATTTGACCAAATTTGTGAGAGCTTTTTAGTCAAACGTGACCACTTTTAGTGGGACAGAGGGAGTAACATATTGCAATTTTAAAAATAACACAAATCATAAATATGAAAATAACATAAAACAGAAAATATAACATATTACATATTTGAAAATCAAAATATAACACAATTTATACCTATTACATATCTGAAAATTAAAATAAAGGAAACCCTAAATAAGAAAAGAAAGGAACCTAACATACCTGGGTTGGGACGGCGGTGACGGCGCAGCAGGGAAGCAGGCGCGACGTCGAGCGCGTGAGCGAGCAATGGCGGCACGAGGGCAGTGGCTGGATCGACGGATAATTCATAGAAATACTGATCAAATAATCAATCTTAACCCCATTGAGAGCCTTCAATTTAGTTTCATCAGATGAAGTGTCGTCCGTTATACGATAATTCATAGAAATACTGATCAAATAAAGCCCAATAGTTTGACGTCAATCCATATAATTATGTGATTCTAGACACCATAGACACCACATCACCAGATCTAACTTCCACAAACTTATTTTGTGTCCAGCCACAATAAGTCTTCAAAAAAGATACCAAATATACCAAATATCCAACAAATCTTGCACCGACACACGATGAGATCGGAAAATAGACCGAGAAAATACCGAGAACACCAGTGAAGCCCATAATGGACAGAGGGCAGCGAGCAACGGCGGTGGAAGGTCCTCCTACGGCGGTGCAATGGCAGCAGAGGGCGGCAGAGGCAGCAGGGCGAGTACAAATCAGATCTGCTGGACGGCGGCGGCGCATGTGAGCCACAAGCGAGGGCGCCACGAAATCTGGGCAGAAAAGGCGAGCTGACTTCAGGCGCTGTCTCCGCCGTGCACGTGCCAGTATAGGTCGCCGGACCGGTGCTTAGGTGCGCCGTGAGGCAGCGCTGTGGCCTGCGGGTGGGGCTGGAGGTGACGGCCGATTTGACTCTGACACGAAATGGGTGGCTGCACACTCCAACTGTGCAAAACCCTAATTCTTTTGAAATTGGAAACCTTTATTTTCGTACAAAACTAGAACCTAGGCTCAACTTCGGCTCTCATGTCGCCAATTCCTTTACTCGCCTTTATTGCTTTATTACTTAAAATCCTACCAAAACAATCAGAATAAACCAAAAACAAAGAGTCGACTATCATTAAACAATGATAAGAAAATAACTCGATTATAAAATCCTAATAAAATGCAAATCAAATCCTACTTGTAATTAGTAAAAATGAGTGTTTATCAGACAATTTTTGTGGTGCCCTTACAGACATCCCTGCATAGTTTTGTGTCGATTGTTATATAGACCTCCTTGTGTGCAGTCTGCAAATTTTATATGCAACTAGAGTTTCTTACTATGTTTAAGAACCAATATGTTTACAATTTTTCTGCTTTCTAGTCATTGACTGACTATTGCTAGTATGCTACCTTGGGACCCTGAATACCCACTAAAAGCATACCTGGACGTGGTCTTTACATTTCATGTATTTACCTATTTAAAAAAGTATAACTGGGACAGGAAAACAAATAATGAGGGAACATTTTTAGTATGCTTTATTCACCATTATTTGTTTTCCTGTGCAGGCTTGAGGAGAAGCTATCGAACTCTGAGTCAGAGAATCAAGTGCTTCGTCAACAAGCGTTGAGCATGTCACCAACTGGAAAGGCTATATCTGCCCGTCCCAGGACAACTATATTTCAGGTATTGAGATTTGATTTATTCTTATCATATTTGTTTATGGTAGAAATGTTCTTATTTTTCGTGATGACGTTACAGAGAACGCCTGACAATGGTAGAGTTCTCAATGGAGAAACAAAGTCTACACATGTAAGAATACATCATTGTATTTTGTAAATGAAAACTGGGATCAGAAATTAGTGCTTAGATTTATTGCTTTTGATAGGAAATGGCACTTGCCACGGATAATGCAAAGGAGCCTGAATCTGAGGAAAAACCTCAGAAATCTCTCAATGAGAAGCAGCAAGTAAGTCGCTACTTGTATCTATTTATTAAAATTACAGGGGTTGGAAATGCTAATTCCTATCTATATGTTTTACCTATCCCCATATTCTGTTGGCTTCTTCAGGAGAACCAGGATCTTCTGATAAAGTGTATCACTCAAGATTTGGGATTTTCTGGTGGCAAACCTGTTGCTGCATGTATCATTTACAAATGTCTTCTCCACTGGAGGTCATTTGAGGTTGAGAGGACTACTGTGTTTGATCGAATAATTCAAACCATCGGTTCATCGATTGAGGCAAGTAATTGACTTTCTTCAGTTCAATTTCACTCTTGAATGGTTCTCTTACAATTAAGTATGCTTCTTAGAAATCCGAATTTTTTTAACAGGTTGCTGATAACAATGATGCTCTAGCCTATTGGTTATGCAATATATCTACACTACTGATGCTGCTACAACACACACTCAAAGCAAGTGGGGCAGCTAGCTTGACTCCTCAAAGGCGAAGATCATCATCAGCTTCTCTTTTAGGGAGGATGTCTCAAGTATACACTTACCCCTTTAGCTTCACTTGCATTCTCATGTTCATGCTACCTAAATATCTAATTAACTTGCATGTATGATCTCTTTCACATATGAAGGGATTTAGGGCATCCCCTCAGAGTGCTGGACTTTCTTTTCTCAATAGTCGGATGCTTGGTAGACTCGATGACTTGCGGCAAGTTGAGGCAAAATATCCCGCTTTGTTGTTCAAGCAGCAGCTTACTGCTTACCTCGAGAAGATATATGGTTTGATCAGGGACAATCTAAAGAAAGAGATTTCCCCTTTGATTGGCTTGTGCATTCAGGTAATTCTCTATGTATATTTTCACCAGGTTGTTAAAGTATCCGTTTTTCTGAGTACTGGATTTACACTGCTTTTGTCTTCTACATCATACGGGCCCTTCAATTTGCTTACATTTAACTCGTTTTCTATCATGAGAGAATGCGATGATACATTTTATATGAAGGAAATATCTTCTAGTGTGCATATCTTTTGGTTTCTTCGTTCGAATCTTAGCCTCTTCTTATTTGTTCCTTTGTTTGAATCGTGGTAACTATTAAATATCAAAAATAGGTTCATAGCGTTATTTACTAATCTTTATTTTGCTTTATTTTTTTGAATGCAGGCACCTCGAACATCTCGTTCAAGTTTAGTTAAGGGACGTTCCCAAGCTAATGCTGTTGCTCAACAAGCGCTTATTGCTCACTGGCAGAGCATTGTAAAGTGTCTAGACAAGTACTTGAAGACCATGAATGCAAACTATGTAATATTTGAGATTAGTTTAAAAAGAACCCTCACCATACTTCTGCGCCAAGCTCTATTACTGTTTACTATTTGTTAAAGTTATAGTGACATCATCACAGGTTCCTGCATTCCTCGCACGGAAGGTTTTCGCTCAAACATTCTCATTTATTAATGTCCAATTATTCAACAGGTGTGTTAAATCTTTTCCTTGATGTCCTCTATAGCACCTCAGGCTCTAGAATGTTATATCTTTTACAATATTCGCTGACAATGCGGATATTTTTAATTTTTTCCTTCAACTATTTCAGTCTTCTGTTACGACGTGAGTGTTGTTCGTTCAGTAATGGCGAGTATGTGAAATCTGGGTTGGCTGAATTAGAGCAATGGTGTTGTCATGCAACTGAGGAAGTAAGATTTAATTTTGTCGATTTCTGTTATTTACTCACCTAGTTTTAGCTCACTTGTATATTATTTGATACAGTATGTCGGCTCAGCTTGGGATGAACTGAAACATATCAGACAGGCTGTTGGATTTTTGGTACGAGTCACTTTCTCTTCCTCTCGTTACTTAGATTTCCGACTTAAGTTTCTTTACTTCTATCTGACCTAAATTATTAATATCTAATCATTGTTTGCAGGTTATACATCAAAAGCCCAAGAAGACCTTAAATGAAATCACAAACGAGCTTTGCCCGGTTAGTGACAACCCTGTTGCACCCTGCACGTGGCTTTTTGGTGCTAATGCACCACCTCGGTCCTCCATTTTTTGCATCTTAAGTCAATTAATTTTCTCTGTGCATATTGCAACTTCAATATTTGCCACTTTTGCAGGTTTTAAGCATACAACAAATATACCGGATCAGTACTATGTATTGGGACGACAAATACGGCACTCATAGTGTTGCTCCAGATGTGAGTTAGTTCTCACTCGTGTTGTCAGGTCACTGTAGCTTTATGCATATCTTTGGTATTCATGGTGTTCATATGTACAGATCATCTCAACGATGAGACTTATGATGTCGGAGGAATCGAACAACACTCTGAGCAGTTCGTTCTTGTTAGATGACGACTCAAGGTAATTACTACTACTATCATTTCGTCAGTGCTCTATGTCTGTAGTTCAAATTTCTGAACTTTCTGTCGTATCGAACATTTGCAGCATTCCATTCTCCATCGATGACCTGTCCAAATCTGTTCCAACCGTAGAAGTAGCTGATGTCGAGCCTCCCCCGTTAATCCGGCAAAATTCGGGCTTCGTTTTCTTACATCAACACTCCGATGGTTGAATCTGCAAGTGAACCAATGTGTAGATGTTTGTGCATACACTTTGATTGTTAGTACTAAGTACTACTAGTACTATATTTCCAAGTGAATTGTATCATTTTCATTACAATTCGCTCAAACATTAGTTGTTTTGTCGGTTTATTCAATTTTCTTTCCTCTCTCCTCCCAACTTTTCAACTGTGAGGAGACATTATTACATAGTTAAGAGTATTGTAAGGGGATCTTTGATGTGCTTTGTTTTGGTGTAAAAATGATAGAAGCTGGAGATGTTAAGGTATCTATTGTTTGTTGTTAGTGTTAAATTTTACATAAGGGTATTATTTGTCTATATGTAAGTAAATCATTACTCTGTCTATATTTAAGTAAATCATTACTCAGAAATTTGATAAAGATAGAGATATAGAAAGTGTTCTGCGAGTGACGAGTGATCAGTATTGTAAGGATGCGACTCTTTACACAAAGGCTCTCTTCCATTCGTTTTTATAGATTGATTAGAGGGTGTCACTAGAGCTGGCAAAATTGGCCCGGCCCGATGGGCTAGGTCGGGACGCCTGCGTTTGGGCTAGGTTGGACTCAGAAATAATAGGTCCGAAAAAATTGGGCTTTTTTGGCCTATCCAGATGGCCGGAAGAGCTGATCAGGTTTTAGGGCTAAAAAGTCCGGGGTTTTCGGGTCAAAAGGTCCACCCGCTAAAGTATATATATATATATATATATATTTTTTTTTGTTATTATTGATTTTGAAAATACATAGAAAGTTTTGATTAATTGCATTTGAATATTTGATGTTAAATATATAAATAATACATTTAGGCGGCGTTTGGTTTAGTGGATGAGATAGATTAGATTGATAGGATAAGAGATGATTGAATTATTTGGATTATATAATTATATGTTTAGTTTGATTGATTATAATGTTTGATAAATTATTTGATTATGACTAAAATATATAATAATACCTAAATTGTTCTTTCTAGAGATATGTGATGTGTGTTTACTTGTATTTTTGTAAATAATAAAATTGATTAGGATAATTTTGTAAATTTGCATTTTGGAATAATGCTTGATTAATAATCAAGCATAATCAAATCAAGATTGAGTTGATTAATAATCAAGGAATTTCTTGATTATATGCGGGCCGGATAATTAATCTCGGGCCAAATCAAGCAAACCAAACACTTGATTATTTTATCAATCACACCTAATCAAGATTAATCAAGCAAACCAACCACTCCCTTTAATATTAATAGTACTAATATTTATATAAAAATATATTTACATATAATTGTTTTTAAACTTAAAGTCTATTTTGTATACTAAAAAATAAATTTCAACATAATCTTTAATTTTTATTAGAGTGAAATTTTGAATCGAATCGAATTTTAAATATAATATTTTTAAATATTATTATGTAATATATAAAAAATTATATATTTGAATATTCACATTTTTTGTATATTAATTGTTCATAATATTATTAAAATTCATGGGCTATTAACTTATTATTTTTTATAATATTAAATATTTATTTTAATTATATATATATATAATGGGCGGGCTTGTCCTGGGCCGCAATTTTATAGACCCGATGAATTTCGGGCTGACCCGGCAAATGTCATTTAGCCCGGCCCACTACTTTTGCCATATATTGGTGTGACACGACCATCATTTTTCATTATGTAATAAAACTATTTTCCCTTTCTTAGTCTCACAACATCAAGATTTGTCCAACTCTCTTACTATTGAAGAGGGGAGGAATGAACCAAATCAAGAAAACAAGATTTTCAAGTAAATACATCAAGAGGTTGCTGCATTGTTCTGAACATCAATTAAGAGGTTGCATCTCCATTTTCTCTCTTATCTTTGTCGACAACTTGTCTTGGCATCACTTCTAATAAATACTTGCCACCATTCCACACAACTGCAGAGATCTTGAGCCACTGGAACGTCACGTGCAACTCGTACCACAAGAATACAGGGACGGTGAGCCCAGTCGTTGCAACCGTAAACATCGCCTGGAGCAGAATAAACATCAACAAACGGTTCTCATCCCCGAGAAATCCGCTAAGCCGCCACCACAAGTTGTTCGCCTTCTGTGCTTTCTTTGAGAGTTCTCTGTGTGACATGACATCCCAAATCACAACACTCAACAATCTAATATATACCTAAAATAGAGGAAGATGGAAACCTGAAGGAAGTCATGACTTCTGGATCTTCAAGCAGTCTTTGTCGACGCAGGACATCCACGATGAGATAATAGAGAAGCTGCCACACCATATAAGCAGCTAAGGGAACAAAGAAAAGCCAAGTCCAGATATAGGATTTGTTTTCGACATAAGACCATGATGTTCTGTCATCAGGACGCATGGCTTCAAGGTACACAGGGTCCCACCATCTTATAGTGAAGAACACTAATCCTGAAACCATGCAATAATATCCCATTAGAATCAATTGAGGACCAAACACTTCATCTACTTATATCTTCCATCAGACTCAGAACAGAAACCTGGAAAGAGATGTATGAAGACGCTTATGATTTTGTCGGCAGAACTGAAAACTAAGCTATTGCGCCAGACAATGAGTGCCCATGCCAACGGCCCCTGCACTCATACTCAAAGGTAACAAACATAATCATATACAAGAGTTGTTGATTTGATGCCATTCCACACATAACATAAGAGACTTGCTTTGGTTACCTCTGCAAAGGAGAAGCAAACCATGAAAAGCTTCTCGTTCCTCGGACAGAACAGCAGCATGATCAAGAAGATTGTATTGGCATAGTAACAAAAGTCCTTTATCACAATAACTTAAGTGAGTTTGGATTTCATTCATTAACCCACAAATGCAGTGGTGATTTAATTTATTACTACAAGTAGAAGTAGAAGTTACCAAAAGAAAGTAGTGCCATTTCTTGGATCTGTAATATATCCATCGAAGGGGAACGAATATGACGTAGAACAAACAATACAAGTAGCGCACATCTTGCGGCCCTAAACCATTATTATTATTATACAATCATATCATGAGTCATCACACCTATTCACTCATTCATTCATTATGAAACTAGAGTAGTAGAAGGCAAGAGTAATTAATTATACTCACTTGCACCCAACACAAAGCAAAAACCTCCAAATCCAAGAACACCAATCAAGTATGTCACCTGCACCCACCACATTCAATTTCAATCATAATTTTATTAATTTATTATAATTTCAAATAGTTTCAATAAATATATTTAAATTTCTCATTAACTGTATTTTGCTGGATTTATTTAGATGAATAACTATTTCTTTTCTTCCTTTTTGTCTTTCCCCAATCTCTTTTTTCTTAAAATTATTATATTAAGCTAGAAAAAATAAACGCAATTTCCATCTTAAATGATAGATTACAACAAGATATGATATTTAATTTTTGATATATTGATAAGTAAATTTGATGTTAGGTGGTATGTTATTCCATATAAGAAATAGTGCACAATTAATAGTGTTTTCATTGGTTACTTAATGCATGTTAGTTTTTGGAAATTTGAGAGTATTAATCAAACTTCGACAATGAAAGATAGAAATTATAATGTAATTTTTATGTATAATTACATTTTTCCTTTGAGTTAAATTCAAAACTAACCAAATAAGATATTTAACATTAAGTTACTTAATTTTAGATCAATTATAGTCACAAACAGGGGCGGATGCAAGAGTGGGCAAGGAAAATCAATTGTGCACTCTTCAAATTTTTACTTGAAAGACTTATTATACCAAAATTACTAATATTAAAAAATATTAATAATTACCAAATAATAGGGTATTTTCTTAAATTCCCAAATTTATTACTGGCCATGATCAAGAACTCATTCTGTAGACCCTGCCTCCTAATCATCCTTCTTAAATTATCAAATTCAATTTTAGGCTTCTACTTGCTATGCAATTTTTAAAAATCTTTCAACACTCTTCTTGTAATCAAGATCGACGTTGATGACAACAAGCTTAATAAATTTAAATCGACATCAACGAGTTTAACCAATTTAAAGACACAAGTTTGGAAAAATTACTCAAAAAAGAGAACAAGGTAAGATGTAGTTTGATGATATTTTTGTTGTTCAAAAGAGCATTGCATTCTCAGCTACAAAATTTGTGAAGAATCGACTTCGCAACCGAATATGTGATAAATGGATGAATGATAATTTGGTGATCTATATTGAAAAAAAATGTATTCAGTTGTGTTCCTAATGATGCTATTATGCATAAATTTCAGAAGATGACGGATCGTCGGGATGAACTATAAGTTAGATCTTTCATAATTGTTTGTATAATATACTTTGTTATATTTTTTTTGCATTTTATAATTTGTCTCCCCTTAATTCGAATCTTGCGACCGCCACTACTTACAAAGTTACAATTTTATCCTTAATTTGGAAAGGATTAGACTCATGCGTACTGTTAGTTTCATATTAAAAGAAAAACATATAGTTTGAGACGAACAATACGAACGGGAGTCATTCGACTCATTCATACATCCTAGCAAGAACTTTGTGATATATGTACTATTAGTACGAACGAAATTCGTTTGTTCCGTTAGTACAACATCGGGAATTTTCATATCTAAATTTGAATTTTTATTAAGTTGATATTAGTATTTATACCCAAAAAATATCAATAATTATTTTAAATTTAAGTTAGTGACTATTATTACGGATGTTTTATTATTTTAAATAGCTATATTGTAGCACTTTTGGTTTTGTGCAAAGTTATTATTATATTTAAAATGGTTATGAAATTGTAAGGATATGAAAATTTTAACTTAATGCATGTTAATATTACATATTGAATGATTTTTTTTTACGAAATTATAATTAGTTAAATCAAATACATCAACACACACACACACTGATAGAAGAGAGAAAAGGTTTGGTAATGACGATGCATATTTACATACCTTGTTGATGAATATTTCATGCTCTTCAGCCTGTTTAAGGCCTTGTTTGGTCACCATCTCCTCCTTTTTTGTGTTTGTCTCATCCACTTTCTACTCCAAAACCCACAAACACCCATCAATCAAAAATCCATCAATTCACAACATAGCTAGAATACAAGTACAAATCACTCAAGAAAAATTCAATCTTTCCATTTAAAAAATTCAGAATAATCTCATATAGCTAGCTAGGTTAATGGGTGAGGAAAGTAAGAAGAAGAAGAAGAAGAATATTCTGTAGCTAATTAAATTATTACCATGGAGGAATCTCCCTGCAGCCTGAGTCTGATGTTCCCATTCGAATCCTCAATCTCTTCTCCGTTGCTCCTCATCTCACACACAATTCACTTTAAGAAGTTAAACTTAATTGTTTTCAACTTTAAGAAGGTGACTGCGGTTTGGTATTATTAGATTCTGTTCTGTGTCTCTTGTCTGTATTTTATGTATCTGGGAGTGGGACTTATATATATATATATATATATATATATATATATATATATATTTATATAAAAAAGAAACGGAAAATATATTGATGAATGGTTACACTGCTACTTATAATGGTTAATAGCCTCAATGCTTAATGCTTAATGCAATCCTTCAGATTAATTTTATTATGTGGATTCATCTTTCTATTCCTTTATTTGCTTTTCCACCAAAACCAGTTTGCCACTTTTCTCCTTATAAGAAGAGAATGGCCTAAAGTTAATCCTATTGTTAATATTAATATATGGCTATTAACTGAAATTAGTAAATTCTATTTGATTGACATATTTAAATATATCTTTATTAGATACTGATGCGATTAATTGTTATTATGTGCAAATAGTGGTTTTCATTTTTGTCAATATAGGAAGGAGCAATAATTTAAAATAGACATGAATAACACGAAACAAAATCAACTTTTGTTAGACAAGAAAATTATCATTAACACTCTATAGTCACATTATTATAATTGATTAGATAGCACAAATACATTAATCTTCTCTCTTACAAATATGACTTTACTTGGTCTTAAATTTTCTTTTCAACAAAATTTTATACTATTTGTGAGAGAGAAGATTGTACTTGTGAGTATCTAATCTTATATACTTGCAATTAATGATTTCATTTTAAAGATTCTTCACCTCACCTCCTCTTCTATACTTGCAATGATTCTTCGTCAAGCTCACGCTTTAATTTCTTGTTGATTTATTTTCTTGTGTGCTGCGATAAAGCCTGTGATTAATTTGGGATATCTATCTTATACTTTTCAGCTCATTGAATCCAATCACTGAACTCATTGAATAGAAAAGTGAAATAAAGAATTCATTCTTGTTGATGTAAGAAATAGGCAGCAACTTTAATTTGTTTGAACCTCTTGAGTACAAAAGAAAGAAACAAAATCTTTGTTTATATACACAAGTAACACAATGTGGCAATTCTATTCAAATTCATCATCTCCATCATCATCAACAGCTTCTGCATCACTCTCTTTCCCTTTAATACAACCATACTTCCTCAGAACCCACATATTCAAACGAATCACATTCCCTATGAACACCACCGCGATGAGCGTAAGCCACGTCAGCACCGATATCTCCGTCACCTCGTGCAGCGTCCCCTCCACATCATCAGGCGACATGTGCCTCAGCGTCACAAAGTACGTCGCCACCTGAGCACTGATCGCCACCCACATTATCACCATCTGTAGCCACGTCCACCGCCTCTGCCTCAGAGGCAGCCCGCTCACCAGAAGGAGGATTATGCTCAACGAAGCCAGGAACGCAATGGTGTTGAAAATCATGAAGACACCATACACTTTCGGTTCTTGGTACGCCATCACAGCCTGCCCCGCAGTGTGAGGGTTGCTAACGGGCTGCCCATTGTCGTCAACCGTGTAGTCGTCTTGCCAGACGCCGCCGGGCGGGGTTAACCCCGCTTGGAAAGCCACGGTGGCGATCAGCGATGCCACCACCATGAGTGCACTGCGCCGCCTGCCTAGCCAGTCCGTGGGCTTGCGCACTTCAACAGGCTTCTGTGGCTGGCTCTGCTGAGACGACAGCCTTCTCGTTGTCTGTGGTCGGACACGTTTATCAGTGAACGAGTGCAGATTCATAGAAGATGAAGCACCGGAGTTGAGAAGCAAGTGCTCGATTTCCAAATCTCTTGTATCACGAGGGCTCTGTAGTAGTAAATCCAATGGTGTTAGCCTATTCTTGTTGAAGGCATTCACTTCCACTTCCTTCAGTTGAAGCAAGTATTTGATAATCTGCTCCATAAACATGATTGAGTTCATAATTTAGCAACATATCGATCGACATTCTCTAAGAAACAAATTGCACATTACATATATACAATTCACTTCCTTCTTATCCATTGCCCTAAATCAAGCATAATCATCACAATCATTTCACAAAAAACAAGCAAGCACGACTGTTTGCAGCAGAATATCAGATCCAAATTATAGACGATTGCAAAAAGTGATGAAGAAAAGAGACCTCAAAGTGCTTTTGGGCAACTGCAATATGCAAACTGGTGTTCCCATCACAATCCTTCCAATTCATCGACGAATCATCATCGCCATCTCTTCTCATATCCTCGCACAGCAATTTCACAGATTCGCACCGATTCCACTTCACGCTGAGGTGCAAACCCGTCTCGCGTCGATCGGTGAGAGACCGAGTCAGACCCGGAGCTAGTCCGAGTAACTCGGCCAGCACGCTCTCCCTTCCCTTGATAGCCGCCACGTGCAGTACCGTCCTCCCATCCGAGTTCCGCAGTGAGGACACTTGAGTATTGACGAGTAGCAGCTCCTTCACGACATCAGCGTGCCCCTTGGCCGCCGCGAGGTGCAGCGGTGAGCAGCCGCGCGAGTCCAACTCAACCGCCAACTCCGGGTTCCGAGTGAGTAGCTCTTTGACGAAGCTGAGGTGGCCGAGCGCGGCGGCAGTGTGGAGAGGCGTGTCGTGGAAGCAGGAAGCTGCGATTCTGTGCAGAATTAAGGGATCTTCTTGGGCGATCTGGTGTAGCTGGAGCAGATCTCCATGAAAAGCTGCTTCTGATAATCTCTTGTCCATAATGGTAGTGGGTAGAATGATTCGAGAGTTGGATTTAGAGATTTAGGTTTGAAGAATAGTGAGGCCATTGTTGTCGCTACAATACAAGTTAAAGTTGATAATTCCTTCGAGAAGAGGTTGACGAATAAACTAATGTCGTTTCGTTACTCCTCTAAATATATATCTATATGCTTTTTGGTATTCGTCAAATAAGGCGGCAACGAAAATGCTATATATGAAATATAGTAATACGGTTATAAGTAATAAGAGTAAAGGACCAATTCCAATTCTCATGTTATAAATTATGCATTTCGCAACGCAACATATTTTGGAATCTTGCGACTATTATAGCAACGGATCCTGACGTGATACATCTTCGTAATGAAAATAGAGTGGAAACATTATTAGATTCGATATTACAGTGAAGGATAAATTTTCAAAGGAAAAAGGATTTAGGACTCTCTCTTTCCGATTCTTTAACATCAGTAGAGACCGTTATTGGCTCTTAATAAATTATTTATGTAAAGTAGTTAGGTTAGATCACTTCACTCATTACTCGTCTAATCGTTCAATTAGTTCGATCAATGGTCCAAACTTGCTAACCCTTTCGGACCAGCTCACGCTAGATTGCCTTTGGCCTTGGATTCAGGAAGATAAAAAGGAAAGAGATTCTTCTGTCTTTGGTGAATGAACGCTTCTCCTATTCTGTCACAAACCTCGCACTCACAGCAGGACAAAAGATAAATAAAACGCGGCTTTTGGCCACTAAAATAGCTCTTTTTTCGAAAAAACTTTACTATACGCAATTACTTGAGAAGCAGGTCTGAAAACGATTGGTCATAGAGTCATTTCATCGAAAATTCCCGGGGTTTGGTGACTTGAAAGTACTATTGCAATTGGTGAGGATGGCTCGTTTTCTTCTCGTAGATTTTCCTTATCTAAGCTATATCAACATAGCCAACTATAAAACACATTCTTTTTATTTTACAGAATAAATCTAAACTCAAACTGAACTAAATGAAGCGAAGTTTGCTGAAGTAGTATACTTGTACTATTACTATACATAATAATGATATAAATTGGATAAATAGTCAAACTTTCTATTATTATATATATAAGATCTTTTTCCTGGTTTCTATTATTATATATAATACCAGTTTTGGGCCAACTCTTGCAGGGGACGACGACGTCGAGTTGACGGCAGAGAAAGACTTCAAAGAAAAAGAAGAAGACTCCGCACCTTGCTTTTATTGGAGGATTTCTCGTCTTTTCTAAAGCAAGCATTATCCTAGATATAGGATAAGACCAATGCCGCCTTCGACAGGGAAAGGCGAACCCGTATTCTTTTTCTCGTATTTACGCTTAATTCATCACAAATACTACTATATCTTCACATAACTAAATTCCAGGTTATGCATTGTATCTAATAATACCGATAAATATATATATATATATATATATATATATATATATATAAAAGGAGCTAAAAAGCATACTAGTACTAGAAGAAAAGTCATTGTGTTTATTACCTACCATACCATACCATATGGACTATTTTAAGATACATGTAACATGTCGATGTTTTGGGGTTCTTCTATTTTATAATGCCATTGTGGTAGTCTTGTTAGCATCTATCTGTGTTTGTACATGCTAATCATGGGAAATTAATAAATACTAGTGGAGTAGTAGTAAATGATGAGAAGTACTGTCTCACGAATTTAATTAGGCAAGTACCCATATATGTTGGTGGATAATTGATATGGAGAAGTATAAGTGTGCATCAAATAATTCTCTAAATAGCATCAGATCATGGAGAATTATGATCAATATATCCTACTATGCAATCAGTAACATAACACAAACTGAACTAGTTGAGAAGCATAAACTTGATAAATAAATGTTAATGACAAGAGCAAAGTGCAGATCTTCCAAGCTTACAAACAAACCTCTACAACGACCTTTTACATCTAAAGAAACAAACAAGGCTATCCTGACAAATACGGCTATTAAACATAGATGCTTCTTCACAAAAGGACAGCTAGATGGTTAGCAGCAGCAGCCATGGAGATACAATTAGGAGAGAGATTCTTATCAAGGACGTGCTCTTTTATTAGAACACGAAGGGCATTTGTATTGCTTGATGTGCTCAGCCCTAGCAGGTGTTATCTTAACGCATTTTCCATGGAACCATCTCTCACATATGTCACAGCAGATCCAGAATTCGTCTTGTGCATAGTTTTCTCCACATGCTCCGCACAATGTATCACCATGCTCGTCCTCCTCTTCTTCTTCTTCATCCAATCCCTCTTCCTCGTCCTTGGTCTGGGGCTTGGTCAACTTTTCCTGTGAATCGCAAAAGCAAGGTTGCAAGGTTTCACATCTCAATAAGCATTTAAATGATACAAACTTGAAGAAAGCATTTGAGGAGCAAAATTGGTTGATTATTTAGGTGAGAGATAAGTTGGCACACCATGGAGTCGCTTGCAAGAAACCAAACTTCATTTTAAAGGATTACCATCAGTGTATCACAAGCTCATGAATGAAGCAATATTTGAAAACCGAAGGTTGCATACTTCACTTTGCACACAATGTAGACTACAGCATATCGGTGCAGTTTCAGAATGTTTTGATTGGACACAAGTAATATATATATATATATAAATTAGTATTTATGTACATAAATACTTCAATGAGAACATTAAAAACTAGTATCATTGTAGTTCTGTACCAGATAGTTGCATGAACCTGCACAGAAGAAATGTTTACTACTTTGTACAGCATTGCTTATATTGCACTTAGGCCACAGCTAACAAGTAAGCATTGATACCTAATAATAATACAGAAAATTTTTAAAATAATATTTAAGTCCTAGAGAATGATTAGGAAGAGGATTACTGTTTTGATGGTTGAATTTGGCTTGGATTTGCTTCCACTGTGAGTTGTGACAGATAATTTATCCTTGAATTGCATCTTTGAAGCACCAGTGACAACCTCAAAAATTGTCGGAAGATCGTTTATCATATTGAATAGGCGTTTCCTGCATCCAGAAACCATGGGGTAGAAAAGCTAAAAACAAAGCAAACAAACTCAAATAATCTCAGGCAAGATCTTATTCTGTATCCAAATGGTAGATGTGTTACTCAAGTACCAAGCTGGGGAAAGCTTACAAAAGATATAATATGAACTTGGTATAACCGAAAAATAGGTGGATGTTATCGAAACATCACTTGGAACCCTTATTCAAAAGAATAGCACCTCAAAAGTTACGCTGCAATCCCGATCGTATATTAGAACATTGAAGGTGTAATTTTTAATGGACACGTGTAACTGCCGAATAGTTTCAATTAAAAAAAATGCTAAGGATAAAGCTTATTTTATGTTATACTGGTAGGAGGATAGCGAAGTTAGTGGAAAAAGGAAGACAAATAATTCTTCAAATCATTAACACATGGAGTACACACCTACTAGGCATTAGTAATGCAAAATTAAGTTGCAATTAATATCAAGTCATACATGTCCAGCATAAAGGAAGTAGCTCTACTTGAACAATTCATAGCCTAACATAGATAACAGGATAGAAAACTTCCAAAATGAGAAAACAAAGGGAATTTAAAAAATTGATAAAATAAGGAGTTCGGAACTTACTAAAAAACCCTACCTGTCAGCTTTATCAAAACCAAATCTTGCACCAAAATAGAAAGCAACAGAAAGTAGCCATGCATCACTGTGAACAGCAACTAGAGCCAACCAATCTTTCTCTTGCATGCCATCTCTGGCAAAGTTTATACCTAAAGCAGGTTCTGGCAGCTCTGGAGGCACCTCCTCAGCAGGCAGATTAACTTCCCACAGCTCGGTCGGAAATCCGTAAAGGCACAGATTCTCCTTCTCTACAAAATATCAAAGGTTTGACCATACAAATATGATTAGTGTCCACATTAAACGCTTCCACACAGATATATCTGTTGTGGACTAGTTAGTCCAGGCTGTCCAGAAAATACCAAAGGTAAGCTGTGTTAACAAGAAACTCGAACCATGACTGATATGCAAGAATATGGGCATTACCAGTTCATGAATGAGCATGAGCACAGCATGTATGCAACAAAAAGGAGGTCAAAGCAGTTAATTGACTCTTAAGATCATATTAAATAACATTCAATCAATGTGTACACATAAGACTATTCATTGCAAGAATTTAGCCTCAACTAGCAAGCTTATCATCTATTAGCAATAAATCAAAGTTATTAACGAATTCAGTAAAAACCAATAGTGCAACAGTGTATTCAGGAAAATTAACTTCTGCTGTTAGGATGTCAACCACGTCCAGACAGGAAACTCACCCGCGAGAAACAAAAGTGCAAGTTTTAGCATAAATGCAGCAAAAAGATCAAGCATCACTTATGGACAATCAAAACAGATGCATATAGCACCATAGCCAGTAAAGAGTAGCCAGGTAACAAACCATCGATGCAATAATTCAGACACAATCATACAACTGAGAGAGCATAGGAAGAAAAGCCCAAAATAATAATAATACAAGTAAGAACTCATCCTCTCCGGCCAAATATTGTGTGAAGAATGAAGATACTTGCATAGATAAGCAAAAGTCGAATATGTGGTATGCATTGCTCCTTTAAGCAAACGAATTTACCACATACTACCTCACTAGAGAAAGTTATTATTAAATCCCCTTTAACCAATATCATGAAATATTCAGCAGAGAAACAGCGCATATGTTATATATGTTGGATAAGTTAATTGTCACTTGCACAGTCATAAACACACGCAAGAAAGGAAATTGTCAAGATTTATCAACCAAATGAGCAAACAAACTACAAAATCATCCAAAAAATAGCTCGAATATCCCACGCAGCTCAATTTACTCACCAGGATCGCACCGTTGAAAAAATTCTTCAACATCTGAAAAAGGAATAAAAACGTGCCCCAAATTCAGTAAGAGTGAAAAACTACAAATTAAACGAAAGGAAACCCTAAAGCTCGAAATTACATCGAAAGCTAGAGACTAACAGAAAGCAGCCAATTGGACAAGAAACCCTAAATCTCGGAAAACAGAAAAAGGAGCTAGAGACAATTCGAAATAGGCAATTGAACCAAAGAGAAATGACAAAATTGAGACAACATACGAAAAAACATACCGGTGGTGAGAGCTTTAATCAAGCCAAGACGCCTGCCCTTGAAATCTTTGAAGACCTCCTCGACAGTGCGAGGGCTGTTGTGCGCACCAACCTCCATGGTTACTGCGTACAATTTATCACGCACAAACACGCTGCAGTGTGTGTCTTCTTTTGCAGTAATGGTTTCAAAAATAAACTGACAAGTCAGGAAGAAGAGAGAGAGAGAGAGAGAGAGAGGAAAGAGGGAGGACAAACAAGGGGGAATTGTTAAGGGTATTACCGGAATTTGAGGATTTAATGAGGGCATTGTCTATGGGATGGGAGTGGCATTGGATAGAATATTTTGGATAAATTCCATTTTGGTCCCTATACTACATTGTGTGCACCGATTTGCCCCTATTTATTAATCTTAGCCTTTTTTAGAATAGGAAAGTGAAGAAGAAATTATATGTTTTTGCTCAAATATAAAGATTAATTTCTATATAGATTATCTGATTCTTTATTTGTAAATTAATAGCAGCCAAAAATGTGGTGTGAATGTATCTTTTATAGGCTAAAACGGTGTATTATCTCGCGGTATTAAAGGTGTGGTAATAAATCCCATTTTTTGGATAAGACTGATTTTTATTTTTACTACTAAAATTAAAATTTGCACTTGTCTGAATATAATTACAAGACTTCTGAACAAATGTGTTTGTTTTGAAGAATTTTCGTAGAATTGATGGAATATTAATTGAACATACAAATTTAGAACAGCATGCGAATATCTTTCATTTTGTCTTAATTTGCACTTATTAGAGGTGCATTTTACACAAAAGTTATCGTGTTTCCTTTTTGTAAATCACTCCTATTTTATTCAACCATAATATTTTATTGTTTTGATTTCCATATTGACTCTATTGTGACCCTATTGTGACCGCTTTTACCGAAAATAATAGAATAGTATCTTTTCAATAAAAGCGGGAACTTAAATAAATATAATTTGGAATTTCAACCAATCTTCTACTCATTAACTGATTACTCGAAATTGAATGCTATTTTTTGGATACTGGACAATGGATTTATTGGTAATTATCGGTTTTTGGTCGGTTTAATATTGGTTCTTTTCGACAACCTATTAAAGAATTAAATTTTTAAAATTATATTATTACAATGTTTATATTTTTAAAATATCAATTTAAGCTAATAATAATTTACATAAATATTTATCTGCCAATAATTCGATATAAAAGTATTTAAATTCAACTCATTAATATTTTATAAAATATAAATATTTTATTTTTAATAAATATAAATATAAATTAAATGAAAATTATTTACCAAAAAATTTTAAAGTGTTAAAATCGGTTACCGTTATTTATTGATTCACTGAAAAATGGGTACTCGATAAGCGGTTCTCAATCCAATAACAATTCAATATCGATTTTCCCCGAAAACTGCTTACTGATCCACACCCCTTAGTTTATTAGTGGCAAATACACCAAAAACAAAATAGTATTATTTCCAAAATTTGTTATATTAAATTAAAGCATCCGCGGAATACATTTATATTTAAAATTTTTTATTTATAATAATTGAACTCATCACACTTGCATACACAATCTAATTTGAAGTACTATACTATGTGCAGAAATAAACTCATTCACTACACACAATTTAATTTAAAATAATGTATCAAATACACCCAAATTGTGCATACCATTAAAATTAAAAAACATTATTAACATCCATTATGAACCAAAACATTAATCATTTTCGTTAAGGGAGAGTAGTATATGGTCAACTACTTCATATGCATAGCTAGTGCATTAATTCAAGTTGCACCAAAACAGATTATATCTATTCAACAATTGTGTAGGCCGCATTACCTCATAAATCAAATTTCTTCATACCAAACAATAAATTCAACTGTTGATTTCCAAGATAGACACACACTGACAAATATATGAAGATGGAGAAAGAGAGAGAAAAGTTAAGACAAGAAGGCAGCCTAGAAGAAGCATAGAAAGCGAGTTTGGTTTGTCTTAGTCCTAAAAGTCAAGATCCAAATGCATGAACAATTCATGTATGAGGCACACAACTTTTAGTACAAAATGCCACCATTTTGTAATAACAGAAAAACCTCAAAAGTAACAAAGCCAAGGATGAATTGCCAGCCGGTGGGGAGCCACGCCTTCATGGCGGCTCCTCCTCACCGAACTATCGAAGCATAATGGCGGCCCCCGTTGTAGACAAAGCTGCCGCCACCACCACTATGCATGTGCTGCAAAATACCTTCACAGCCACCGGAATCACTGCCCGAAGATGGAGCTTCACCTCGATGATTATGATCGATGTAATTGAAGTTAAATGACTCCGGCCCACTGCTTTCCGGAGGAAGAGAGCCGGATTGCTGCTGCTTTGTGCTCAGAAAGCGCCCCCCACTCCCTCTCACTCTATTTAGAGCGTGCTTGTGTCGAGACTCGTGCAGGTATGGCTGCATTACAGTAGTCACAACTCAGTATTAATAAATACATAGGATCGAGGGAAACCTAGGAAGTCAATCGAGTTAACTTACTTTCCGAGTTTTAACAAGTTTGTTCTGTGCCTCAAGCTTGGCTCGAGTTTGTCTCCTCCTAAGTATTCCATGATACTGTTTTGCATTGACATATATGGGACCATCCTCAGGGATATCAACAGGTAAGGGAACCCGCCCGGAAGCAGCTGCCATCATCTGTGATTGTAACTAAACAAGATAGGGAACACCAAAATCAAGAAATGTCATGCATGAAACAACATTGCAGCAAATCTTAAATAAAAAAATAAATAAATCGAAGGTGAAGGTGAAGTTGGAATGTGATACTCACGACGTTATGAGGCCCGTAGGCTGTAAATAATCCGCTGCAGTAGGGGTCCGCATAAGCATATGGAAACTGCACCTGATGTGGGAGTTTGGACCAATCATATCTGATTCAACCAAGAAAGATTCAGTTTAGGAGCTTTTTTTAGATGACAACTTACAATTGGTTGGCTCATTTCAGTTTGTGGCGCGTTAATGGAGAGCTCTGGATTGCACAGAAACAAAGCAGCCTTCATATCTTGTCCGTGCTTACCATAGCTTTCATCATGTACTGAATCAAGCAAAAAGAAGCAACACTTAAATATTATTGTAGATTCAACTATGGGAGACAACAAGAATGCAAACCACAGTCAAAACAATCTTCAAGAGAATTAATTCAAACTCAGTTAGCTGCACATATGTCTCTCATGGTCACGAAACAGATGATCATTTTAAAAGAAGCTACGAATGGGATAAATATATATATGTAAAGTAACATGCTTGAAGGGAATCGTGATCATTACCAGAGTCGGATGAAGCACATTGATCTTGAGAGCTCGCCTTTCCCATGGCGTTCAATTCCTTATGAGAAAGACTGGTTGATTCGGTCGAGGAGGAATGTTGATCTTGCAGTTGGAAATCTATGTACTTCACTTCCTGTCTACGCTGGGCAGAAATATGGTCCATTTCAAAATTGAGATTTTTGGATATTGTTTGTGAAAAATGTTGCTCCTGCATATTCTGACAACAAAAACAAATAGACGTGAAGGTGGGAAACAGAGATATTGCATAGTTCATGTAGTTCAAAAAGTTTGGATGCCATTACAGCCATTACGTAGAGAAGCAGTTGAAGCCAGATGCATAACCAAAGGCTTTTAAAAGGACTCGTTTTAGCTGCTCGAGGAGTAGACAAAATCAATAACCTTAACCATAGCTAGAGGTGACTGCACAATTTCATTGAATTAATAAGAGATAATAGGAAGCAGAAATGGAGTTGGATAAGTTTATGAAAACACATAATTCCTCTAGGCATTGCATTCAAACATCAATGAAATCTTAAAACTGTGCATACCCGAGATCAACGGCCATGACGTTTAAAAATAGTATAAGCTAATGTGCAATTCAACCATCTCTGAAACTCAAGTTATAAGTAAGAGGTCCTCAAGGGAAATCTTATGCAAATAACCCCTTTCTAAATCATCCCCGAGTTTCCATCCATATTACACGAAATAGACATTCATATTGTTTCTAAAACAAACATCCAACACTTATGTTGTGAGAATCTTTCTTCCCTTATCATATTTGTTGAAAGTGAAAATTGAGTCGTTAATCGTTATTGCTCTTTATATTCGTTTCTCCTTCATTTGCTCTTTCCAAAGGACCAAATAAGTACATAGTAATACTTAAGGCACTATAACTAAATCTCAACAATGTCCTTGTGAAAAACAAACAAAACGTTCACATATTGTATTTAATTGATTAGGGACAGAAGTTGTTGATCTTTCAACGTGTAATGATAAAATGCAATTAATGGACGTTATCACCTAACAACTTATTACCAACTAATAGGCCCATCTCTCTCTCTCGTGTAGCCGTGTAGGATACAATGAACTTCACAATTTCAGAAATAGGAAATGAATATACACCAAAGCAATTCAAGAAACCCATAAAAATCCAATACTAAGAGCATTTATGCTTGTAACTATTCAACAACTTAGTGACATGTGAAACCTAACCTCCACCTTAAAATTACAAAGAATATAGTACTATGATAAGAAGACATAGTACTGAAAACAGATAAACGGTCCAAAATGCAAAACACCCAATCCTAAAAGTTTCCCAAAACAAGAACCAAAAAGATGCAAACGAATGTCCTCTACTCTCTCGCAAAAACACACTGCTTGAAATTGAGTATGAGGCTATGAGCAGAATAAATAAATCCACTTAACTCATATACCCTTTATGAAATATGGAGTATCAAATCTTTATAACAAGTAGTAAAGTAACTGTGTAAGAAACATGAAAGTCAATAGCTTCACTAAAATTTCATCCCCACCATTCAAACCTGAGGCTTCACATGCATCCTAGGCGAAAATCCATCAAACATGGCATATCTAGATTACTCATATAATAGTGAAGATGAATCGATCACAAGAACAGAAACAAGAAAACCTTTCTAATATTCACATATGCAACACTAAAGAGGACTCGAGAGAGAGAGATGGAGGAGACCTTTAGGATCTGCTGCCTGCAATGCTTGGAGGAACAATGAACACAATTGTAGGGATGAAATTGGGCATGTTTCCCTTCTCTCCCCACCAATTCTCTCTTTATTCTTGGCTAATAGTACAGTCTCCTTCTAAAATATTACTACGACTATAAGCACAATATATTTCTATTTCTATTCATACACACGCATCCATATATACGTAGCAAAATACTACACCTATACTACTACAGACTACAGACTACAGTACAAGTAACAATAAAGACTCACGCTACCACCCACCACCAGCTCCATTGATGGCATCATTCCAAATGACTTCTCTTTATTTTATTTTATTTTTGCTCTGGACTTCTATTTAGATTTTCTTTTGAGAGTTTCATGTCAGTATCTTGTTTTGTTCTGTTGCACTAAATGTCTTTTTCTGCGGTGGTAGGCCCCCCTTTATGTGCAATCGTCCTTCTTCCTTGTCTTTGTGAATCAGTTCCATTCCACGACTCTTCACACCTACGACTTTAATATAAAATTTGGGACTTGTTTCTTGATTAGTCTGTCTGTATCTATTTTAAGTTTGAACTAGTATACTTTTTCTGGGAACTACAAACACGAATCAAATATTTGAACTCTGACCACTTAAAAATTGAGTCTTTTCACTTTCTAGTTTGAAGTGATATTTTATAGAAATCTTAGTACTATTAACGGTAAATGTTTAGTGAAAGGACATGTTATAGAAAAAGACTGTAAGTGGAAATAAAAATTAACTTGAGTAACAAGTCTAGTATATCCTACTAAAATTGAATTGGTTTAATCAAAAAATTGTCACAATGTTTTGTCAAATCAAATTATTTTTAATGGACGAAGAGAGTATTATTTCACGAATATTAAAAGAATGTTAATGTTAGCATCTAAATAGTATTTATCCATTCCGCCAAAAAATAATCACGTTTTTCATTGAATTGCCGTATAAAAAGTGGTTACGAAAAAATTCTCTTTTAAAATAAGATATTTTTTATTTTTTATTTGTAACTAATTTTTTATAAACTTTTTTAACAAAATGAAGAAAGTGCTCCCTTTGTTCCAAATAAGATGGGATATTTTTTTTGCACGATAATTTAGGAGTGTATATTTATAATATAAAGTAGTGATACAAATATATATTATTTAATTTTGTGTGTAATAAAGGTGTTCTGAAAAAGAAATGACTCAATATTTGGCACGACCAAAAAGGAATACGACTCATCTTAGTTGGACTGATGGAGTAATATTTTAGGCTTACCATTATTCATTTACTTCATCCTTCCACCAATTTTTTTGTTACATATTTTTTTGTTACATTTAAATTTTCTTTTTATAAAATATTTTAATTAAATAATAATAACAAGTGCAACTTAAATTCCACTAACTACACTTTTCTACGTGTTAGGTCAAAATGTAACGTACATTCGCGGAGTGGCGGTATTCCTACCGTCCTTTCAGTCTTTCCCTTAGTTTCTGTCACGCGCTCAAGCGTCATCGTGATGACGTAGTTTCCTATATGGATTCATCAAGTTAGCGCGTCCCTAGCACGCTTCTGTATTATAGACTTGAGGGTTGGTCTATTTGCAAAATTACCCCTCGCGAGGTTTTCTGTGCAAGCGGTGGCGGGGGTGGCGTTTGTGGCATGACAGGAGGAGAATTCGGTCATATGCAAATCATAAAAAAGGGAAATGGAGACGTCCAAACAAACCAACAAAGCAAACAGAGTTTATTAGTGGAGAAAAATAAATAAAACTAAACTGAATTTAAGGCTAAAACGACAATATTTTAGTAACTGACATGAGTGTCGTTATTCTCAGATCTGCCACTGTGTAATGTTTTTGCTGGTTTCTATTATATATTTATATGTAATATGTAAATTATTATATATAATACTTCATCTTTCTCACTAAATTTGTCACACTTTTCTTATTGTAATATTCCACTAACAATGACATTCCAAAAATAGTACCTCTTCGTCCCACTAACCTTAACACATTTCTTTTTAAAGGTGTGGACCATACCACATTTATCATTCTTACACTATTTTATACATTCACTTTAATAATCGTGCCGGAAAAAACTGTCATGTTTAACGAGACAAAGGGAGTAAAAGTTATCCCTTTAAAAAGGTGTGGACTCTACCACCTTTATCACTCTTACAACATTTTCGAATATTTATTGATAATATTATTAATATAAATTTAAAGCGATAATATTATTTTTTAAAAGTGAAGTGAAGAATAAAAAAAAGAAAGAAATTATAATTTAAATAAAATGGAAGAATATAAAAAATAATTATACTTTTAACAATTTTAACCATCATTTTAGATTGATAAATATAATCTACTCACTCCGTCCCACTAAAAGTGGTCACATTTGACTAAATTTGTGAATTTATTTTTTATAAACGTAGCTACTTTTAGTGGAATAGAGGAAGTAGTATGTATTGGGGTTGAATATAAAAGATGTGACATTTCAGTAATCTCTTCTTACGGCCCTAAAAGTTCACTAGTCATTATTTAAACTATTGTATATAATATGTACACATTCTTTTATACTCATTTCGTTCCATTAAACATGATACACTTTTTTTATTGGTATGTCCCATTAAATTTGACACATTCCATAAATAGTAAAAATTATATCTTTAAAGTGTGTGGATCTTACCACCTTTATCACTCTTACACACTATTTTATACACTCTCCTTAATAATCGTGCTGCGAAAAAAAAATGTCATACTTAATGGGACGGAGGGAGCATGTATCATGAGATTTGTTTTTTGTAAGTGAATATGTACATATTATATACAATAGTTTAAGTACCATTTTTTCACTAGTCCTAAAAGTTCACTAGTCATTATTTAATCTTATGAGCACGCGATTATCATAATAACACTTCATATGTCTAATTTCAAGTAATGCATATTTATATTCAAGATAGTTAGGAAAATAGTAAATTTTAATAATGTTATTCTATTTTTATAGAATTGAATAGTGGTATTGTTTTAAATTGAGTTGTATGCAATAAGTGTAGTTTGAATTTTACTTGATTTATTATTTTTAATTAATTTATGAGTATTGATTGAAGTGAGTCTATTTATTATAAAAAAAATTAAACTATTTTTATTAATATAAAGATATGACAAAATGTAAACTATTTTGGTGTACGTAAACAATACTTCATCCGTCTCAACTAAGACAAGTTGTATTCATTTTTTGAACCGTCTCAAATAAGATGAGTAATTTACTTTTATGAAATTTTTATTACGTACAAGTTTAAAAAATATAGAGTACTATATTTATATCAACACTTTATATTATTTTCAATTCTAAACATACACTTCTTAATTATAATATCTAAAATATATTTTTATTTTAATTGGATGAATGAAGTACTACTACTTCCTAAATAAATAAAAATATGTGGTGTGTACCAATAAATAGGTGTTTGTACATAGCATAGCAATCAATGAAGTAACTGTAGGAAACCACAGTGCAACAATAGCTAATTACTAAAATTTCAATGGATGTAAATGATATGACATGTTTTTTATATAAAAAAATAATAATAATATTTTTTTTTAATAATTCTCACTTTTCAACTAGAATTTATTAATTAGAGTATAATGTAATATTATTCAATACAAAATAATAATAAAATGATAAAAATTATAGTGACTCATATACTAACGTGTCAATATCACATCAGACGTGAGTACGTTAAGTTGTGCCCACGCGGATAATGGAGCGTTCCTATAGCTACATTATAATTTATAAATGATAAGAGTATTTCCAACTAACTAATTTGTCCAATTCATAAGAAAGTCAAATTTTATCTTTAGACGATCAACCCCTAATAAGTTTATTGCAAGTTTGTAATTTGAGTTCAGTACCAAAATTTTGAACGATCAAATTAGTGTCCTCATGGAAAATTGCATTTAATTTGAAATATTGAGACAGAAAAGTATAAAATTACATGATGAGTTCAATGCACCACATTTCCTCTCTTTTACTCACACAAAAATACATCTTTTAATAAATATTATAGAATTACTACTTTGGTGCGACGATGTCACGGTTCATTAAAAAATACTAATTCCTATGTCCCTCTAAACGCAGCCACAAGAATTCCGACACAAAAATTAAAAAAGTAACATGTGGTGTTTCAAAAGAGTAGAAAAAATGGATTTTAAAGGTAAAATTTTTTTATTTTTAGAAAAGTGACCGTAGTTTTAGTGAACGATCCAATAAAAAAAATATGGTCACATTTAGGGAATAGATGGAGTATAATTTATTTAGTATGATGATATATTATATTAAATAAATTATAATTATATTTATTAAATCCGATCTCAATTGTACAAATATAATTTCACAATATTATATATATATATATATATAAAATATTTTTATAAATTATAAATTTATAATATAAAATTACCGTTTACTTTGTAATGTGAGCGTCTTAAGTCTAATTAAAAGTAAAAAGGATTTGGATAAAGTGAAGAAATTGGAAAGAAAGAGAGAGGAGGTAAAAGAGGAAAATGAATAAGACAAAATAAAGTGGCACAGTTGTTGTCGTTTTCTTCTGTCCATAAAAGCTGTGACCCTATTTTGTAGACCAACTCAACTCATTCATGTAAGATATAAATTCCCAACCTCCTTTTTCACTCTTTACCCTTTTCACTACATGACAAAATCCCACACCAAACTACCCTTATACCAATTCAAATTCATTATTGCTCTTACCTTAAAAATATATGTACATTATACTGCATATTACCATCATAAGCATTATGATTTAATAGGAAAAAAAATTATTTTTTAATAATTTATTATTTTGTTTCTTTTTTATTTTTTTGTTACATACAACAACAGCTATTGTCGCGTCATCTGCTGACACGTCAGCAGTCGCTGATCGAGGTGTTCGGTCGTCTTTCATCTTTCATATGTTAGCGATTTCTGACGTGTGAGTGACAGTTGACTTTGCCTTGCGTGAATCCTCGTTCTTCTCTTATTATTTCCCTGTTCTTTTTAAGTAAAATTCCATCAAATCGCGCATTTGGGCCAATGAACGTGCAAAACGATATAAAATGTAATTCGAGTCCAGATTATCACAATAGATGGAGAAAATACGAGATAATCACGATGAAAGCACAACGTACACAAGACAAAAAATAGGTTAAACAATCACATATTTATTATTAAAATCGTAGTATAAAGCAAATTTATCACAACGTATAAAAATAATTTATCACCCGATGCAAATGTTATTAATATGCATGCAAATGATATTTTATAATAATCCTAGTGTGTGGTCTGTCCCGTTCTGGATATCATGTTAGACTTAAGAAAATATAACATATATAATATATCAGTAGTTAATTAAATTGAAGATTCGTATTATTCAGTATCTTAGGCTTTATTTCGCATCTAAGTTATGATACACCATATCTCATTAGTTACCATAATTATATAATTATAAGATAATTAATATAAAACGAAACATCATAACTTAGGTAATGCATAATCATATATGAGTTCCTCGTTTAAAAAAAAAATTGTATGGACATATCACACTATCTTTTTTTATTATTATTTGAATCAATGAAAAATTCTTATTAATAGAAAATCATAGGAAGAAAAATACAAGATACTAAAGTACTAGAACATTTTAGATTAAAAGTAAAATTTACAACATCCTAAAAATAGAAAAAGAATCTCTCGTCCAATAATTAAAATTAATGTCGTGCAATCCTCCACATTTAGTTTTGCACCAACTCCACAACTTAATTATAAACTTGACAATAATCTTCTTCGATTCTCAATTCCAATTTTCAAACACTATTTTATTCTTCTATCTCCGTAATATCCAAATAACATATAACAAAATTACTCTAGGCATTCTCTAATTATGAGTAACTCATATTAGTTGAAATATTAATAATTTGAAATTTAAAATGCAATGTTTATTAGTACATGTACGTTTAAATACTGTTCATTATCTTTCAGAAGTCATTAAAATTGAATGAAAATTACGAATATATAAAATTAAAATAAGTTCGAAAAATACTAAATTCTAAGTACTAGGCTACTAATAGATGAATCTACAAGGATTTAGTATCTATGACAGACATAAGTCTAATAATTAAACAAATATTATCATATTAATTTGATTATAAACATACAATTTTTTATGAGATCATGTTGTAATATTATTTTTGTAATTAATTTTTGGACAAACGCGAGTAATAGTGAAAATTGGGACGGCGCTGGGAGTCCCGGTCTCGAAAACATGAAATTTTTGTCCCAGTCATAGACTCAATTGGGATTTTAGGATTCTCGAATATCGAAATTAAAAAATTTTAAGCCACGATCCCTATCATGAAAAAATATGTTCCGAATTGTTCTGAAGTTTCGAACGGGACTAAGATTTACTGAACGGGACCAAATTTTCCGAACTTAAAAATTAATTTCAAAAAATCAGAAGGCACGATCGGAACTCAAGGTCCCGAAAAATTCGAGACTCAGAGTCCCAAATCTCGTCGTGACTCGGATCGGGACCGAAAAAATCTATATAATTAACTGTTTTTATTATACACATTTAATAATATAATATATGAGAATAGTCAGTAATTATATCCCTAACAATGAATAATAATTAAAATGACAACAAATAATTTTATAAAATATTTAATCCCGTCGAATTTCGACGGGTAACCATCTAGTTTAATTAATTATTTCTTCCTCTATCTTTTTATATTTTCTTTTTCTTAATCTTCGAAAAGGATGGTACATCAGGTGCCATGCCTTCTAATGCTAAACTGGATGTGTTTCAACTTCTTTTAAATTGTCAGTACGTGACATTGTTTAGACCAGACCCACTGTCCGATAAAGGGACTCAGTATCGGGCACGAAGAATATTTCCAGCTGATATACTTCCAATTTATTGTATTAAATTTCTCGCAAGAGTACGAGTTCGTTGTATATTAATAAGTTAACCCTAAGTCATATTCTTAAGGAAGGCTAAGCAGGGCTTATATCTATGTTGCAGAACAAAAAACAATTAAAAAGAGAGGGTTTTGGATTTTTAATCTAATTAATCTATCTAGGCGAAAACTAATGAAGTAATTAAATCTTAAATCTAATAACAATGAATTAAGGAAACTGAATTGAAACATGTTTTGAATTGATTAATTAACATGATTGCAAGATTTATATTACTGAATTGGAAATTAATCAATAATAGAGCAGAAAGAAAATAAATCATAAAGCAATAAAGAAAGCAGTAAAAGAACTCACGGATTGAAAGGAAAAATAGTGCATTAAAATACTTCGGGTTTGAATCACGAACGAATCCACAACGAAATTGAAGAACGAACAAGAAATAAAAATCTAGACTAAAAGTGTTTTCTAACGAAATTGAAGAACGAACAAGAAATAAAAATCTAGACTAAAAGTGTTTTCTCTAGTGGTCTAAACCCTAGACTAGAAGTAAAAAAATGTGAAGGAAGTCGTCTGTCAGAAATCGCGCTTGGAGGTTTAAATAGGAGAATAAGATCGCGCCAGGGTAGCGCTCGCTAGGGGGCAGCTAGCGCTACCTTGGCTCGCTGCATACTTGACTGAAGCCGGGGGCTAGCGAGCGCTAGGCCCCCTCGCTGGTTGAGGTTTGGCTGCAATGGGGTAGCGCCCGCTAGGGGGTAGCGAGCGCTACCCCACTATTCTGTCTGCTACAAGTTCTAGGGACCAGTGGTCGCTAGGTGTTAGCGACCGCTAGCCCCTAGTTCTGTCTTGTCCAGCCCTTTGGCCTAGCGGGCGCTAGGGGCTAGCGCTTGCTAGGTCCATCTTCGGTCCAACCCACAATTTTGCCCATTTTCTTCGTCTTTTGGTCTCGTTTCTCTTGTCAAGGCTCGTTAACCATTTTATGTCTATTTTCACCTACAATGTAGCACTTGGAAAACCAAAACATCAACTTGAACAAATTATGAAACCGTACATATAATGGAAACGAGACCAAAAACGTATAAAACAAGATGAAAATTAACTGTGATCTGAACAGTTGTAGCCTCTTCTCCTTCAGGTCTCATTTCTCCTTCGAAGATTTGTTCTTCATACATCTCTTCCTCTTCATTTATAGGAGATAGGACTCATTTCCCTTTAGGCATATTGGATTATCAGAACTGAGAATTTCAATTTGGACTTCAGCGACAACATCAATAATATTAGAATCCACAAGACTTCGGATCCAACTAAACCATCACACTGTAAGTCGCTAACCACCACACTAGTCACCACCATCTCCTTTTCTGCATTCCTCTTTTTCTTATTATTCTTACCTTTCTTCTCCACACATCCCCATCTCCTCCTCTCTTTAAATCGATATTGTTAAGGAGAGAAATCAAAGGACCGAAGAGGGAAGAGAGAGTAATTCCAATAAACAGTGAATATTTAAAATAATATTCGAAAATTCGAGACGATTACTATAAAAAATACTTTTAATGTGTAGAAATTGCACTACATATAGGGGTAGCAATAAGTAACTCATTATCAGGAAGAATCGGTACCGAATCAATAATCGATTTTTTGGTAAATAATTCATTTATCGGGTTTTAAAATTTGAAAATTAACGGTATACTAAATCAAGTACCGATTTATTATATTACCTTTTAAAAATAAAATATTTTATGTTTGTTTCATATTTTATATTTATTAAAATAAAATATTTTACATTTTATTAAATATTTATTGAATTGAATATAAATATAAATATATTTATTTCGAATTGTTGTTAATAAAATATTTATATCAAATTGTTATTGGCTTAAATTGATTTTTCGGAAATTTAAAAAATAAAAAAATATTGCAAAATAAATAATCGGTAGAACTGGTAGGTCCATTACCCAATTCCATGAAACACCATATATTTGTTTTGGTTAACTGGTTCCGATTAACCAGTACCGGATCGATTGACACCTCTAACTATACAATCACTCTTTTAATTAGAGAAACAATAATGATAGCTTACGACAAGTGGAATTAAAATTTATCACTAAAAGTTATTATTGATAGAATTTTCACTTTTGATTATACTTTTTAGTCATTAAAAATATTTTTTCGCGATTGGTGAAGTATATGTCCCTTTATTAATATTTCCTTAACTAAATGTGGTTGTACAAATTGGACATATGAACTATGTTTATATTGATAGTAATATGTCGCACATTTCATGTTAGGATACTACAAATAATATGAATGACTCACATTCATATATACCTTTTGTCCCAAATTAAGTATATGTTTTTTATTCAACATTGATTGTACATATGAAACCAAATAGTTCAATTAGTTCTAAAGACAAAATTTTAAAAATGACTATCATTGATTAAAATAAAATTAATAACTAGAATATGTCAATCGGGTCAACTTGTTTAATTATAGGCTACCTCACTCGAGTTGCAAGTTTACTCAGGTCGGACTAAATCAGGTTGAAAATTTATAACCATAAATCTTCTATTTTTAGGCTATCTCATCACACCAATCGAACTAGAATATTTATGAAAAAGTTTTTATACATATGTTTTTTATGATTATATATTTAAAAATATAACAAATAAAATAATTTTTAATAAATGGTTAAAAATTAAATTTAAACATGAATAAATCTAAATAGAAAAGGATAACGATATTGTATAAAAAAAAATGTATCATTATATTTTTTTTTGAGCAATTGATTAACTGATAATATGACAAATACATCTATTGCATAAAAAATCAACATATTCCACAAAGACATATTTCGAATTATAAATTTTTAACTATAACCGTCATCGTTTAGAATTGATGTTCGGGTCAATCTGTAATTTTGGAATAAATAAACATCCAAATCTCTGCTAGTCTAATTAATTAATTGTGGTTTTCATTTTTTAAACTATGTTCATTATAATTGACATTATGTGGTCATATTCCAATACTACCCCTATTAGTTAGGGGTGTCTATTCGGGTCTCGGTATCGTGTATTTCGGGTATTACTTAAATCTTATCGGATATCGGGTACCCTAAAATCCGAAAATTAGGTATTCAGGATGAGTTTGGATATTCATATTATCGGAACTTCGGGTTTGGGTATTACCCGATCGGGATTCGGGTAATACCCGAAAATCCGATTAATTCAATTAATTAATTTAATGTAATTTAATAAATTTAATTCAATATTCATTCAATCTCACCCCCACCTGCAACGCGTACTGCGTTGCACCCAACAGAGAACATACCCAAATTTGAAATTTTTATTTCTCTCGTCGACGCCACTTGGCGCTCAACCCGGCAACCCCAGACCCAATTCTCCGTCCGCGCCCGCGGCACGCCGACACCTCCCGAAACCCAGGCAGAAACCCAACCTACCCAGGTCTCCGTCCGCAGCTCCGCCCACTTGCCCAAACTCCATATCTCTTAGCCCTAAACTCTCCTGTACACAGTAAGCACTTTTGATTCAGTGTAGGTTTGGGATGAATTATATATTTATGGTTCTTTGAGAATGAGTTTCATATTTTTGGTTAATGCTAAGTTGACTGTACTTTAACTCCAATGATATACAATCTCCCTCTCTGTTATTTGATATACTAGACTGTGCGTATAGATGAATTGCTAATCTTGTTCATAGTCAACTACTTATAATCTTATATCAATAGTTGAGTGCTAGAAGAGAGTTGTGTAGAAGCAGTATAGTTGAGAGTAGGGGTGAGAATCGGTTCGGTTCCGGATATCCAGAACCGAAAATTCGGGTACCCGAACTGAAAATTATCAAATTGTAAGAACCGGTTTCAGAACTGATCGGGTAATTGGGTACCCGAAGAACCGGTTGGACCCGATTTTTTATTTTAAAAAAAATTCTCTTTTTTATCAATTATTTCATCTTTCAGATTCTCCAACTAATTCAAATAAAATTAAGAATATTAATTTTTTATTTATATCATAAACTTTTAATTTAACATAAAAATATTAAAATTTTGATTTCTTTTATTAATTTTCTACAATCAAATTCTCAATTTTATCTAAATAAGATATGAGCTAGCAAATTAGCAATCAAAAATTTCGACATGTCTATATTTTCAAACGACATATCTCTATATTTAATTAAATATATGAAATATTTAACCAACTAAATTTAATTTAAATTGAACACAAAATATGTTATTTAATTAAACAAGAAAGCTATTTTTTTTAATTTATGTCGAAGTAAATAAACTATATCTAATACTATCAAACATAATGTGACATACTTAAGTTTAATATAACTTAAATATAGAGAATAGTCATGAGATAATAAATTTATATTTAAATGCATACAAAAAATCATGTCTAATATGAAATAAATATAATATTTTAAATAAACATACAAAAATTTAATATTTTAAAAAATATTTAAATGTTTAAGTAGTTAAACTATATTTAAAAAGTAGATAATAATTAATGGTTTAAATGAATAAATTTAATTTTAAATAAATAAAAAATTAAATTAAATTTGAGAGTAAAAGATTTCGGTTCTTTCGGTTCTACCCAATCGGTTCCGGGTAGAACCGATACCCGAATATTTGGTGGAGTTGGGAACAGCTTCCAGTACCAAAACCGAAAAAATCGATTCTCGGTTCCAAAAGAACAGACGGTTCCAGTTCGGTTTCGATTAGAACCGAGAACCGGTATCAATTTGCTCACCCCTAGTTGAGAGTCTTGGGACTTGGGAATGTTACTATTATTGTATGACAAAATCTATCCATCATTGTTACTATTTAATTTAGACATTATTGAACTCCTCATAATTAATAAATTTATTAGATGGATATACCCGAAAATCTGAAAACCTAAATTCTATACTCGTAAAAACTCGAAACCTGACACCCGAAACTATCCGAAAATACCCCGAAAAATTTAAAAATCCCTCAATTTCTCGGGTAATTCGGATACCTGAAAACCCAATCCGAAATACCTGAGTTGGGTTCGAGTACCCGACATAAAAACTCAGGCTCGGGATCAGGTATTCAAATTTTGGAAAATTTGGGGTTGGGTACCCGAAAATTTCGAGTAGGGTACCCGACCCGACCCGAATAGACACCCCTAGTATTATTAGTAAATGCTAAAATTACTCACCTTAATGAATGTGAAAGTTACGGTTCTTTTTATATTATCCATCAATTAATATTCAATTGTGTCAAATTTGTGCAAAGCATTAGAACACACACATATTTAGAATAGGATTAGCTTAAGTAAAGTACAAGGTTAGTATTGGTTTTGCCTTCTAATCAAATATATTGGCATGCTTTCATGTTTGTTCTTTTTTTTTTTTTTTTTGACTATAAAAGATAAATTAGGTGGTAGTTTTATCTTCTCAAGCCACCGAATCTGAAATTCAAGATTTTGTTTTTTTTTTTATAAAAAAAACTTTGACAGATTGCATGCAAGGGTATAAACTTTATCTCCATAGAATTGTATTACTACTATACCTAATATATCTCCAAACATGTAGTACTATTTCTAATTAGTTGTGGATATTGCACATAAGTGAAATTTACTCAAAGTGGCCTTCCTATGCCTAGTTTATATAATTCCCAAATCCATCTCCACCACCAATCTCAATAACAAAGCCCAAACCCATTATTTCTTTCTTTCTAGAGGCAAAAATAGGAAGATTTTTTTTGTTGATTTAATTGAATTCATAAATCATTACCAACTACTACAACATAATTTACATTTATAAAGAAAAAGATGAAAAAAAGGTACTCCCAACATAACCTGTGGAATTAATTGAACACAACTCAAATAGTTGAGTAACGCTCTCTGTCCGCGGTGGGCACTGTCACATTTTAACGCGTCCGCTGTTGATATATCAAATGCCACATCACTGTAGATTAGCACGCGAGTTATTATATTTTTATTTTTTTATTAATTTTATTTTTATTATTATTTTTGTATTGAATAATCTTAAACTATATCCTAATTAATAAACTCTAGTCGAAAACTGATAATTAGTAAAAGAATATTAAAATTTTAATATTTATCTAAATGATATGTCACATCATTCGTGAGCGCTTTAACCCCGCCCGCTGCGGGCGGGTGAGCGTTTACGGTTCTAATAATTGTACAAGGAAACATAACGTTACTTAATGAAGATACTGTTCGGTATGTGCCATTAAAGGCCAACATATGCAACCACCTGCGCTTGTTATGTAGCCATTTATTTATTTATATATTCAATCTTTTACTAATTTGTTAATTTACTTTAATTTAATCTAATAATTCAATCTTTTACGAATTTGAGATTAGAAACAATTATAATACTTATACAAAAATATGAATTTAGTAATTAAGTAACCAACATTCAACTCTATTTGCATTTCTTATATATTCATATTATATTTAATCTAATAGAGTCAAGTCGAGTCTTATTAGTTATTAATATTACCATATTCAAGTTTTATTTCTTTGTTTTTACCATATATAACAGTTTTTCACCAAAACAACTAAAATGAAAACAATGAAAAAATCAAAGAGGACAAGAATTTGTGAATAACCATAATGTAATCCTTCTAACTTTAACCAGGTGAAATTGATTGGATCATTTTCTAAAAAAAAAACAGGTAAATGGTAATCAGTTATCTAATTACATTGTTTCTATTAAATTATAAAACTTGAATGCATGTAAAGCTTATTTTAATTAGTGGCCTAATTTAAAAATCTTTCTATAAACAAATAGTCTAAAGGTACCATAAAACATTAGTTTCTGTAAGAGCGAGTAAATCTTTATTTTCCCACTATATGGACAGCCTATATAGGTGAGGATTAATAATAATTTATTGTTTTATTAATACATATATACTTTATTCATATGTAGCCAAATCACTTTAGATGTGGCCAAGCACGTAGCTTTTATTGGTAAGGATTTGATAAAACTTTATGTTTAGCCAATATGATATGTAATTAATTACCTTTAGAATATTAGTTTATAGTAAGATTTTACTCGGCGGGGGAGGGTTCCTCATCATCGGGTATCCATTAAGCAATAAAATTTTCATATACACAAGCATATTAAAAATTATTACATAAAACATAACTTCTAGAAGTTTTAAAATATATAATAGTATTCTACAAATTCACCACATAATAGATCATAATTTTCATATGTAAACTAATACAAAATTTTTACTACCTTAGCTAAACTATGAAGTGTGATTATAAAAAAAAATATAAATGAGTAATATTATCGGACGTGTACCTATATACCCGTACCCGAGACAGGTATAAGCTTTAAAACTTTGTCGTACTCGCCCCTATCAACAGATAGCCGGGTCTGCAGATAATTTTGTCATCCATATATTTGCTTAGTCCCAAACGAATCATCAAAGTCAAAATTCAAGAATTTATTATCCACGGAACATTATTGCACCTTAAGCAGGAAACAGATTAACAATATGTTAGGAGATGTGATTCCTAAACTGATCTATAATAATAACACAAAACCCTACACTTTAAGAATACTCTAACAACGTATCGTGAATCTTGGCTCGCGCTTTAGGACACTTCCACTATCAAAAAAATTCCCTCAAAGGATTGTTCATGGAACTACTTTGCTCTTTTATATTCAATGGACGAGGTAGTAATAGATCAGCCATTTCTATCAAAATTATTGGACATAAATGACATTGAACTTATAAGTATTCGGACTATATATAACAGTTTCGATTAACAGCCACTCACTTTTGATTGTTCGAATAAAAAAAATTACAACAAGATTTAAGCAATAGTAAACACAAGATTAGGTGATTGGATCAATGTGATCTTCTACATCCACAAAAATAAGAAGATAAATTGTTTATTCAGTTACATAACCGACTTACGAGAGATTCACCGCAAAAATCTACAACATATAATTTATAACTCTTCACCGTATAAGAAAAATAAATCTTTCTCTAACTCTCTCTATAATTTGTGCTCAAAATTGTGTAGGCAAATGTTATTACCAATTATATATACAATGCATTCCAAACATCACTTCTAATTAACTCAGCCTTTAACTATCAATTTTGTAAGCTTTGCAGTTCACACACCATAATTTTAATAACATAAGAAACAACACTTTTGAAAAGAAAGTCCATCAACTTATTTTCCTTTATTGGGATCACTGCTTTGCTCAGGTTTCTGATTTCTAAATTCTGTTTACGATCAACCTAATAATTGCTGCTTTCCATTCTCCTTTGGAACTAAAATTTTGAAAAATATTGATTTGAGGAAAAGAAAAGTTGGTTTTTATCTGTTTGAGGGATAAATTTGTACTTTGAAAATGTGTAATAAAAATATAATTATTTTTTAAATTTTTTCTTTTTTATTCATCTTTTCTATTAAAATTATAAATTTATCATTATTTTTCTCCTTCACACTATAAGGAGGATAATATTATCCATCCAAATTTAAAGTGATAATATCCCTCCTTAGAGTTGGATAAAAGAGAACAATAATGATGAATTTATAATTTAAATAAAAAGAATGCATAAAAAAAAAAGAAATTTAAAAAATAATTATGATTTTATCCCACATTTTCAATCGATAATTTTATTCTTCAAATACACGACATAGCATGAAAAGCAAAGGCTATCCATCCTCAAACTCAAAGCCTCAGAATAAAGAAAAAGACTGAAAAAAAAGAGTTCCATTCGGCTACTTTATTATTCTTTTATTATCTCTTCTTCCTTCTCCACGAAGCACCACCCTATTTGTCTCATTCATTCTCTTACAAAAATAATTCTTATTTAGCCTGCGTGTCTCGTACTAATGATAATGAAGTTAATACTTAAAATAATAAGTCTCGGGTTCGAGTCGTGTGGTTATGTAATGTTCATTACAAAAAATACATTTTCTAGCAACGGAATAGTGACGGAAAATTTTTTCGTTTCTAAATTTTAACGGATTAACAACGGAATTGTTACGAAATTTGTTGTTCAATTTTAGTAATAAATTAGTGACAGAATTATCCATTATTAAAATTTGGTAACGAAATTTTCTGTTACAATTCCGTTACTAAAATTGAAAAATTCATTTTAGAAACAGAAATTCCGTTACAATTCCGTTGTTATATAGTAACGGAATATATTCCGTTGTTAAATTTTTTTAGCAACCATCAATATTACTACGGATAAATCCGTTACAATTCCGTTACTAACATCTTTAGTAACGGAATTTCTTATTTTAATGACGGAAAAATTCCGTTGCTAAATAAACTTTTTTTTGTAGTGGTAAATATAGTCCAAACTTTTTTAAAAATAAGTCCTACTTCTCTATGAACTGGGGAATTAAAAAACAAAATTATTAAAAAAAATTATAAAAGAAGAGTTATTTGTAGATTTCACCATATATCTAAACATTGATTAAAAAGAATTTTGGGAAAATAAATCATAAATTTTAAACAAAATTTATGATATTTTAAAAATTATTAACTGATAGTATTGACAGGTCCTATTTATTTTTGAAGAGGTTGTCCAAAATTTTATTATTTTATTTATATTATTAAAATTGACCATTTCTAATTTTTATAGAGGTTTAACTTTATTTTCTATTATATAAAAAGATTTTATTATAAGAAAAGTTCTTATAACCTCATTTTTATACTATAATAAAAGATGTACTAATACTATATAGATATTCCTAGTAACATTATTTCTGTGTGTTTTTTTTTTTGTATATTTTTATATGATATCTGTAATATCGTATTTTATTACAGTAAGGCCTTGTTTGGTAGACAAGATATGATAGGATTAGATTAAATTATCTTATCAAATCATGTGTTTGGTAGCAAATGTGAATAATACGTCGGCCCGCTATTAAACACTAGGCCCGTGTCAAAATCACAGCCGATGAGAAGAAAATCGGTGGACTAGATGATTATGCAAAGCATATCATTTCAGGAACGCTTGAAAGGCCAATGTTGGTGCACATCCAACACTGTGAAACTGCTAGAGAGATGTGGGAAACTCTCGAGCAAATGTGCGCTGGATCCGAGGAAATAAAAGAAAACAAACTAACCCTCGAGTGTCAGAAATATGATGCATTTTTGCAGGTACCTGGAGAATCCATCAGTGAGGTGGAACTCAGATTCATGCAGATACTTACATCTGTCAGAGCACTGAAGCTTGACAAATACACTCAAAGGGAGATCAACCTAAAGATCGTATGGTGTCTTCGAAGAGAAGAATGGTTGCCCTACCAAATCCAAATTAGTGGGCGTCCAGACTTCAACACCCTCACCACTGCTGCCATCTTCAGTATACTGAAGAGTCACGAGACAAGGCAGAAAATATTGGACATTTCAAATCCAATAAGAGAAGCTATTCTAGTCTCATCTTCAACACAAGACATTGTCGCCTTCAAAGCAGACAAGAGTCCAGCCAAGGAGTCAAAGCCAGAGGCTCTAGACCTCGAAGGTATGACTAAGGCTGAACTAATAGAACAATAAGTTCTAATGGCAAAACGTTTTGAACGTGTAGATCTGAAGAACAGCCGCTTCAGAAAATTCCACAGAGACAACCGTGCTAGAAGAAGCATGCAGCCAACAACTGAAACTTCCACCTCTACATCTAACCAGGATGGGACTGCCACTCAGTCAAAGCCTGAAAGACAACAGTACAATAAAGGAGTGTGCTACGAGTGTGGAGACTCAGACCACTTCAAACCTGACTGCCCCGACCTAAGCAAAAAGGAAAGGGAGGAACTCAGGTTGAGAAGAGATAAGAGGAATGCAGAAAGAAAAGCTATGATGGTTGATGATGATCCAGACCAGATCAACACACCCTCCAAGTCAATCTATGAGAAGCACTTCTCAGACTCTTCAGATGATGAAGATCTGGGACTCCTTGCCACTGAAGAAGAGGAGTAAACTGAAGTCTTCTGCTTGATGGGCAACGAAGAGTTTGTTCCTCAGGTAATCTATGCTCATGTAATGCCTGAAGGCTACGTGGATCCCAAAACTAAATTCTCAACATCATATGCATCCATATCACCTACTACATCCATTGCATCCAAACCAGACGTTCAGATTCCATCTGAATGTACATCAACTGAAGTATCCAAAACTGAAATTTCTTCAGTAGAGGATGAAGAGACCATGGATGATGAGGCAAATGTCTCACTGGAAGATTATGAATCTTTATCTGAAGATTTCCGTAATCTTCAAGCCATCTTTCTAATGATTAAGAAAGATAATGAGGATCAAACCTCCAAACTGGATGTTGCAAAAACTAAAGGCATAAACAAAAGCCTATCTGACATTGAGACACATGAGATACTTCATCTCAAGAAAGAACTTGACATAAAGAAAAATGAGATATTGTTCAAGGATTGTCAGATACGAGAACTCAATGAACGAAATGATCTTCTATCTGAAAGGATAGAGTATTATAAGACTAAGGTTGAGACATGGACAAAATCTGGTTATACTAATCATTTGTTGAGTGAATCTCAACAACCAAAAGGCAAAGGTCTTGGTTTTAATCAAGACAAGGCAAAAGTACCCTTTCTAAAGGTACCCAAGACCACATTTCCAATCATATCTTTCGTGAAAGCCACTGACAAGGCTTCCACTGAAGGAATGATTGCCACTGAAACTGACAAAACTGAAAAGGTTTCTAAGTCCCAAGGGAAGAAACCATTGACTGAAAGTGAACCTAAACTGAAGGCTAAGAAAGCCCATATACATGAAAAGGCAAAGATACATGTTGCCACTGAAACACGTGCTACTGAAAAACCAAAGCAGGTTTTCAGGAAGCAAACTGTTCCAACATCAACATCTACTGACAAGAAGGCTTTCAGGAAGCCTAAGGCAACTGACAAGCCTAAGGATACTGAAAAGCCAAAGGTACAAAGAAACTATCAAAGACAACATGCTTCTGAAATGCATGCACCAAGGAGACACTTTCAGTCACCTGAACCACATTATTTCAAAACAAAGTGCTCACATTGCACTTTCATCAAGTGGCTCAAGTTCTAGAAGTTATGACTTACGTAGTCATAGAACTCAAAGATGGGAGTCACATTTCAACAGATATGAACACAGGAATTCATCCCCTAGTTCATATCACTCTGACTTCTATACTCCCCCAGTTCATTACTTTGAACCAAGGCATTCAGTGAACACTGAAAGGCGTTGGTTTAAACGCCAACACTCACAAGCAAACTTCAAGGCTAAGACTAAGCCTGAAGCAAGCAAGAAATATGCTCCAAAGAAAGAAGTCAAAACTGACTCTCAGAAGTCAAAATCAAAAGTTGCATCTAACACACGCATCATCAGGCAACATTGGATGCCAAAGCATGTCATGCATACTGAAGCTGGATCTAATGCTAAACTGGATCCTAAGACTCCGTAATTGCAGGACTCAGGACCAAGGAGAGGTGCACACAAGGAGCAGTCCAGCTGGATCATAGACAGTGGATGCTCAATGCACATGACATTTCAGAAAGAAGCCATCTCCAACTATACTGAGAAAGATGGCCCTCAGGTAACCTTTGGTGATAACTCAAAAGGTTTCACTAAAGGGTATGGTACTCTCAATATAGGGAATGTTTCAATTGATAATGTTTCCTATGTTTCTGGCCTGAAGCACAACTTACTTTCAGTAAGTCAGTTGTGTGATAAAGGTTTTAATGTTATTTTTAGTTCTGATGAATGCAGGATCAACAAGCTCACTGATGAGACCACTGTAATGAAAGGATTCAGGGTTGAAAATATTTATGCTGCAGACTGGAAAGCCACCTCCCCTGAAACATGTCTGGTCTCAAAGAGCACTTCAGAACAAAGCTGGTTATGGCACAATAGACTAAGTCACCTGAACTTCAAAGTCATCAACAGACTTGCAAGACACAGCCTAGTTCGAGGAATGCCTAACCTAGTCTTCGACAAAGACCATGTTTGTGGATTATGCCAAAGTGGAAAGCAGATCAAAGCTTCATTCAAGACAAAAGAAACTCCATCTACTGAGAAGATTCTTCAACTCTTACACATGGACCTCTTTGGACCTGTGACTCCACTCAGTGTAAATGGTAGGAAATATTGTCTTGTTATTACTGATGATTTCTCTCGATTTACTTGGACAGTGTTTCTAAGAAAGAAAAATGAGACAATGGAGCGCATACCAGAACTGCTAACAAAGCTGAAGAATCAAAAGTCAACAAATGTCATCACCATACGCACTGATAGAGGAACTGAGTTTCTCAATGCAAGGATTTCAGAATTTTGTGCGCAAATAGGGATTGAACATCAAACTTCAGCTGCAAGAACTCCACAACAAAATGGCGTTGCAGAAAGAAGGAACAAATCACTAAAGGAAGCTGCAAGAACAATGCTACACAGTTCAGGAATTCCAAAGAAATTTTGGGCTGAAGTCATCAACACAGCTTGCCACACTCAGAATCGATCACTCCTCACCAAACGCCAAGGCAAAACTCCATATGAGTTATGGAATAACAGGAAGCCAACTCTTAAATATTTTCGTGCTTTTGGTTGTAAGTGTTATATTCATAACAATGGCAAAACTCAATTAAAAACTTTTGATGGCAAAGCAGATCCAGGATTTTTCCTTGGTTACTCAGAGGAGAGTGTTGCCTATAGAGTTTTTAATAAATATAGCCTTGTAGTGGAAATGACACCTCATGTTATTTTTGATGAATCTATTTTTTAGTACATGTTGAATCAAGTTGAAGTCATTACTGAAAGACTTCAGAATCTGAACCTAACCCCTTCAATTCAAAGTACAAGGGAAATTCTAATGTGGAATCCTGAAGACACAGACGAGAAAATGAATCAAATGAAGGGACAACCATCAGATTGGAGACAGAAAAGGAGCCTACTGAAGATAGGACTCCAGAGCCTGAAACAGCACCTGAAACTGAATCCTCTTCTCGTACTGAAACTGAAAATCTCACCACTGAGATTCCACTTAGAGAAGAAGACATCCAATCTGAAGATCTCATTGACGTTCAGATTCTACCTGAAGTACAGACACAAACTGAAAATCTCACCACTGAGATTCCATCACCAACTTCAGGGAGTAATAGTCATAACTTAGTCAATATTCCTATAACTGTTGCTACTAACAATATTATGGCCAGTTCAGATAAAACTATCTTGCAGGAAATTCAACAAACTGAATATGTAAGAGCCAACAATCAAGGGGGAACAAGCATAATCCCTCAGACTGAAGAAGATTTCCATCCATTTCAACAAAGCCCTTCAGTAACTACACCACCTCTTACTCAAATGATGGACTTACTGATTATCACTGAAGAAGACATACGTAGAAGAAGAAGATGGATTGAAGATCACCCTACAGACTCAATGATTGGAAGTCTACACAGAGGAGTTCAAACCAGGAATCAGATTCAAGCAGAAATGGTCCAGCCATTAGCCACTGTTGAAGCTCCCACTAACTCCACCACTGAAGAACAACTTTTGATCAAGGCAGATGTTGCACTGTTTTCAGATGAAAAATTTCTACACAGCTGCTATCTCTCCAACATTGAACCCAAGGATGCTCAGGAAGCCCTTCAAGATGTGAACTGGGTCTCCGCGATGCAAGAGGAACTGAATGAATTCACCAGGAACTAAGTTTGGGAACTTGTGGATCGTCCTAGGCATCAAGGCGTTATTGGTGTGAAATGGGTCTTCAAGAACAAGAAGGACGAGCTAGGAGAAGTTGTTCGAAACAAGGCTAGATTGGTTGCCAAAGGTTACTGCCAAGAAGAAGGCATTGACTTCGATGAAACCTTCGCACCAGTAGCCAGACTGGAAGCTATCAGACTCTTCCTCGCCTATGCAGCTCACATGAAGTTCAAAGTCTACCAGATGGACGTCAAGAGTGCATTCCTGAACGGCGTAATGAAGGAAGAAGTCTACGTGGAGCAACCACCAGGCTTTGAAACTGACTACACCAAAGTGTATAAACTACACAAGGCTCTTTATGGGCTGAAACAAGCTCCTAGAACTTGGTATGACACTTTGTCTATTTTTCTTATTGATTCAAGTTTCAAGCGAGGATCAGTGGATAGAACTCTATTCACAATCAAGTATAAAGGAGACATATTAATCGTTCAGATTTATGTTGATGATATTATATTTGGTTTGAAGTCTCAGATGCTTTGTGACAAGTTTGCCAAGTTGATGAAGACTCAGTATCAAATGTCTATGATGGGAGAAATGAGATTCTTCCTAGGATTCCAGATCAAGCAGTCCCCTGAAGGCATCTTCATCAACCAAGCCATATACACAAAGGAACTGATCAACAAGTTTGGCGTTCAGAATAGCAAAGCAACGAAGATTCCAATGAACACCAATGGAAGGATTGAACCAGATCCTGAAGGAAAGCCAGTCAGTCAGACTGAGTATAGAGGAATCATTGGATCCCTTCTATATCTCACAGCCAGCAGGCCAGACATCACATTTGCTGTTGGAGTGTGTGCACACTATCAAGCAAATCCAAAGGAGTCACACATGGAAGCTGCAAAGAAGATTCTGCGTTACCTGAAGGGCACACCCAACCTTGGCTTATAGTATCCTTCAGATGATAACTTAGAACTAACTGGTTATTCTGATGCTGATTTTGCAGGTTGCAAGTTGGATAGGAAATCCACATCTGGTACCTGTCAGTTCTTGGGAAACAAGCTTATAAGTTGGTTCTCCAAGAAACAAACTTCAGTCGCTACCTCAACCACTGAAGCTGAATACATGGCTACTGGAAGTTGCTGCTCTCAGATTCTCTGGTTAAAGCAACAACTCAGAGACTATGAAGTGCCTACCACTCAGGTTGCAATCTATTGCGACAGTTCAAGTGCCATTGCCATCACTCAAAACCCAGTTCTACACACAAGGTGCGAGCATGTGGACATCAGGCATCACTTCATACGAGATCATGTTGAAAAGAAGGATGTCACCATTGAGAAGATCCATACTGACATTCAACGAGCAGACATTCTTACTAAGCCATTGGAAGAAGCTAGATTCAAGATGCTAAGTGGAAGACTTGACTTACTGAATCCAGACCTCTCCTGAAAGTATTCACTGAAGGTACAACTCTAAACCTATCAAACTGATGTCTTAAAGATTCATCAACTTAGTATTTTCAGTATACTGAAGTTATGATCATAATAAGACTTAAAACAACGTGATGATTACATTCTGGGTAACTCTGTATAGTTATCGTAGATATCAAATCATCACACATTGCAAACTATTTGTTGCAACTAACCTTTCAGGCCATTGAAGTACACAAAGGTCGAATCTGAAGTACGAACTTCAGAATCTGAAGGTTTTACCAAGGCAGAGTCCAAAATGCTACATCAACTGAAGGTTTCAGATTCCATGCCAAGCAAAGGACAAAAAATCTGAAGTCAACTGAAATTTCTACAAAGTCCACTGAAGTTTTACAAAGTCAAAACTGAAACATATACACGTGGCACAACAAAATCTGAAGCTCAAACTGAAGTACTTCAGAATCTGAAGTCCCAAGTCCACTGAAGTGTACACAAAATCAACACTGAAAGAAGCACACGTGGCAAAGAATCTGAAGATGAACTCACATTTCAGAATCTGAAATCACCACTGAAACGGAGTCATTCAGTTGCTAGTATCAGCAACTGAAGTTAAACACTTGTATTTATTTCACATTTATTGCTCTAAGTGTTTCTCTCTTTAATTCTGAACTTACATGTCAATATCATAATTATATTTTAGCGTACCTCGTTTCTCGCAAACTTAGTTGATACGCTATCAAATGCATTAAATGCGTATCAGAATTGAACAGTGTAAAGTGATTGTACTTGAGTGCTAAATTTAGATAATTTGACTTTAGGGCTAGTCAAACGTCGCACGTATAATACACGCGTTGTACCTTCCTGCTCAAATTACTTCTCACATACGTGGCCATTCCCTGATCATTGATTTCAGTAAACATGCAATTAAATCCAACCGTTGATCTCATTATATATAAATCATCTTCCTTCGACGGTTAAACACTTTTACATCACTAAAGCCTTACGCTATACTTGCAATCCCTCTACCTTCTTCGCTCTTGCTTACTGAATCTGTGCTTTCTGCTTGTTTGATAATCACTCTCTGATCTTTTCATCTCTTAATGTATGTATTTTATCTTGTTTTAATACTTTGATACATTATTTTATGCAGACTGAACAATCTAACAAAAGACTGGTTTGATTTTCAGATTATCGACATGGGCAAGAAACCACTACCACCTGCCTTGACCATGACTCAACTGTGCCAACGCATCTTTACAGAACCTACAACAATTTACTCACAGACTGACGTAGACCAAGCCAAGACCATATTTGAACTGATCAAATCAGTAGACTTGGATGTTCTCACATCTCTTCGTCCTCAGCACATATATTCTGAACAAGTTGTGCTATTCTATATCTCCCTAGGATATGATGGAGATCAGCTGGTCTCATCGCTGCCAGTACGAGTCAAGAACAAGGAAACAGGTGCTATCGAGACGAAGCCTGTTCCTTTGAATGTTACAGAGATGCTTCAATCTGTATTCAAACTGAAGAATAAAGGGAAGAGGAACCCCAACCAGTTCATGAAGTACAAAGCAGATATCCAGGAATTTTTTGACGAGATTCAGGCTGACGGTCAGTCTAGGGCCTTCAGTACAGCAAACAACAACAAGGGACTCATCCGCCCTGAACTTCGCCTTCTGCTGGATGTGGTTCAACTGTGCATCCTTGGCAAGAAGTCCTCTCACGAACAACTCAGCTGGCAAAAATTGATTCTGATGCGAAGTATCTATGCTACTGATGGATCAAACTGGGTAGCAGTTATGGAGGAGCTTCTAATGGCTGAAGCTCTGAAACTGAAGGAAGTAGATGCTGGTATAACAATGACTGGAACGGACACACTGAACCTTGCCACCAAGGTTTCAGTACTGATCGAGGCGCGTTTCAAGAACGCAGCCAGGCTATTCCCAGACTGCACTCCATTTGAACAGAAGTTGCTGTTCGGTTCAAATCTGGATGTCCTCACATCCATGTATGGCAAAGTGAAAGCCATTCAGATGGAATCTGAAATTCCATCCCCTGAAGAGGATTCTATTCGAGCCATCGAGGACTACGACGAAGCTGCACCTCCCTCGCCTCCCAAGATCAGTCCAATAAAAGCAAAGAGGAAGAGGAACCCTCCTCGACGCCCCCTGACGTTGAAAAAGCCTGCACTGGCATTAGTCGATGAGGACTCTCCACCACCTTCACCACCACCTTCAGAGGATGAGGCTCCTCAGTTCAAGCTGGTCAAGCGACCTCGTCGCTCGCTTGTCCTGACCGCTGACCTCCAGCGCCAGCTCTCTCCCGAAGACACTCTCACCCTCACCCAGGTCCTGAAGTCTTCAGGTTTGCCTCCCTCACCTCCTAAGTCTCCCACTCATCATCTCTCTCCTACTGACCCTCTCTCTCTTCCACCTATCCCCATCTCTTCACCATCTTCTCTTCCTGACCCTCCTCAAACTGAAACTATATCTATATCTTCCCCACCCACTGAAACTATAATCCTCCTACCACCACCAACTCTCATCCCCACTCCTTCTTTCACAGATATCCACAACTCCTTTCCCACTTAAGAACCCCATACATCCACCTCCCAACCCACTGAGCCCACTGCAACTCCTGCTCACACATATCTTAATAACATTGAGTTGCAGTCCATCCAACATCTTACCACAAACTTTCCTGAACTTTACAACCATCCTCACCTTGCCCAAGCATGTCAACGCTTCTCGTCTTGGAGGACCATTCGCTTCCTGGACTCTCAAGCACTGGAATACAAAACCCAACTGGAAGGCATGAGTGCCTTTTTGCTCGAGTAAGAAGACCTCTAGGTGAGCTTCCAGTTCTCAGACGCCCGTGATGCATTTCTCAATGCTGAGGCATATATAGAGGCCCAACTGGCCCATGCTGAATCTTCAGCTGGGCGTGTTTTTGTTCGCAAGACCTCTACTTCAGGTCCTTCTTCCTCCGCTCCTACTCAATCCATGGCCCTAGTGCCTGCTTTTGCTGCCTCCTCTTTTCCTGAAGGTCATTCTTCAGAAGGTGCCCTCATTGAAGCGCACAGGAATTTTGTTGCCTCTGAACTCAAGAAGCTTTTTGAGGCTGAGAGTTCACGCATGACCAACCAGACAACAACAATAGTCAACGCCCTCCAGGCCACTTACTCAGAACAACTGGCTGCTCACACACTTCAGTTCCAGAAAACTATTGATGTGCTTACTGAAGAAAATGCCCAACTGAAGAAACAACTCTCTGACCTACAAGCTGACATTTCCAATCAGATTCAGGCTGCACTGAAGTCTCAGCTGCCAATCCTGACTGATTCTGTACAGAAAGAAATCAATGCCCGCACTCCTGACTCTACAAAGCTCAACAAGCTCATTCTCTCATGCAACCGTAACCGAGCCAACACTACCTCTCTGAGATCAGACTTCGACAATGCCTACACAGAACTATCTACCCTCTGCATTGATCACGGAAAATCTATTGCTCGCCAACGCTCTCGCCTGAGGTCAGCCAAGAAACGTGCTGACTCCAGTTTTGTTCTGGCTGAGCGAGCAAAGTCCATAGCAGATTCTGCCAACACTGCAGCAATGAAGGCATGCACTACTGTTCGCAAAATATTATCCAAGCCTTCAGCAGCTGATCATGTTATCTCGAATTGTCGTGCTCGTATTAGCCATCTGGAGCAATTCTGTCAAAATATAGTTACAGAACACGGCATTGACTATCAGTTCCCTGGTGTCCAACCTCTCCCCTGGATCGATGATCAACCCTTTCCTGAAGCGTTTGCTGATGCCACTAAGGGGGAAGGGAAGGAACCTGAAAACACTGCGCCAGAAACTGAAGAAGACAAAGAAGAAGATGAAGAGAGGGCAGACACGCCTGACATAGAACTGACAGATGAAGAAGAAAATAGGCAGTAAATGACAAGGACGGACTTTCAGTTACCGTGCCTTTTGTTCTGAAAATTCTATTTGTATTTCATTCTGAACTGAAATCTCTTTGTAATGAAACTCTCAAATGAATGAAATGCACGTTATGTCTATCTTTGACCTCAACCTGATGACAATCTTCTAGTTGTCCAGGCTCTGATTATTATATTTTTTTGGTTTGATTTACCTAACTGATTAACTAACCCATCTTATCTTATAGATTAAGTGTTCTCCAGTTTAGGGGAAATTTCTTAACTTAGATAGATATTTTCAGGTTAGGTATTGGCATCATCAAAAAGGGGAAAATTGTTGGGAAATATTTATAAGTGTTTTGATTCATATCTCAATACCTCCCCTGAAAGATGTTATAAGACCATTACTGAATCTTAGTTTTTTGTCTAAAGAACTCACATGTTAGGGAGTTCTAATTTTTCAGGTACACTGAAGGACACCATCACTGAAGATTCAAGTTGTTCTAAAACTGAAGGACCATCATTGAAGCCTGTCCTGAAGTTTAGAACTGAAGCCATTCACTGAAGTCTGCCACTGAAGTTCAGTACTGAAGTTCTCTACTGAAGTCCTGTACTGAAGCTCTCCACTGAAGTCTGCACTGAAGACCTATACTGAAGTTTTCTACTGAGTGACAGCCTAGTCAATAGGCATTTCCATTTATGGCAAAAATCTCGGTAGGTAAACGCAATCTTTCTGCAGACACCTAAAATGGCAAAAAGGACGAAGACTCCAACGGGAAGAATTCAAATGAAGCTCTATCTCACAACGGCTATATTTTTGAGAGAGCAGTATAAATACCCCGCTACTTCAAAAGGCTTCAATACCGGTTACCCTACTATCAAAACTCTATCGCTCTCTCTGCTTTCAAAGCTCTCAATCTTTCAGTTAGAACACTCTAAGCATTCAAATATTCATTTCTTAGTGTTCTTAAGCGATAACATATTGTAACCGAATAGTGATTAGACTTATCTAAGTCAACTGTAAAATCACTGTAAGATCATCTCCATTAAGTTGGAAACCCTCGACTAACATCGAGAACTCATGGACGTAGGAGTTTTTATCTCCGAACCACGCAAACCAAATCACTGTGTCTTTCTCTCTCTCTCTTACTTTCAGTATTTCTTATTTCTTGATTATCATTAACTTGAATACTGATTAATTGAAAAGAGAAATACTGCATTAAGTTTTCTGAAACAAACGAGTAAAGATTTAAAACCACCACATTCCGCACACTTAAAGATATTAGTCCATCAGTCAAACACTAAGTGTAGACTGAAGGATTCATATCTGAAAGTTCATCTCTCTCACTGAAACACCTCCCTTCAGTTCAGGAGACACAAAAGTTTTTAACTTGTAAAAATTGACTGGTGTTTCCCCCCCCCCCCCCCATACACTCAGTTTCACTCGTTTCGGGACCACCAAAAAATAATGTAATAGAAAGATTATTAGATAGATAAAACAAATAATTTCATCATAATATATTACAAATATAATTGAGATTATATATTTAAATGAATTAAGTAAATATAGTAGTAATAATAGAGAAATATAATAACACGATAATTTTTAACACAATTATAAGCCATGTTTGGTTTATTAGATAAGACTGTACTAAAACTCAATCTTGGATATGTATCTAAGATAAAATTTATCATAGGGGTTGGCCTAAGACTAAAAATCTTACTATTAACTATCCTAAATAACTTTTCAATTAAATCTTAAATTTTATCTTGTAAATCAAACATAAGTTAATTTAATCTTGACAACCAAACATCTCCTAAGATGATTGGTGTTAGTGGTGAGAATTGGGTATCAATTTTGAAGTCTAATTCCGTACTATCGGGATTTTCGAATATTGAAATTGAAAAAAAAAATAGTCCCGATTTTGGTCATAGTTTCAAGTTCAAATTTTCAGGTTCCCCAATGTCTCAAATTTTACGAACGATAAAAAAAATTTTGAATTTATAATTTAAATTAATTTTGAAAATATACCTTTTAATTCATAACTAAAATTGAAATTGAAATTAATATCCACAAATCAAGAGTCATGATTCGAATTTGGATCTCCTGAATTCTGAAAATTTTCAAAAGTCAAGTCCTAATCTTGAAAATTCTAAATTCGGGATCCCAAATCCTATAGAGAATCAGGTAGAGACATATTTTTTTCTTTCAAGTATTGATCACAAATTCCCACCCCCTAATTAGGGGTGAATATATCGAGTTCGAGTATCCGGAAAACCAAAATATTTTTAGGTTGGGATTGAGATTTAATATTTTTTAGAAATTCGGGTTCAGATATTACCTGAAACTCAATCAGGTAATACCAGAAAACTCGATTTTTTAATTAATTATATAATTAGAATTTTTTTAATTCCACTTTTAATTAATATTTTATTTAAGTAATTAATACAAAAAATTCAAAAATCTGAAATACTCAAAAATATGAGAAATGTTCGAAAACCTGAAAAATATTAAAAAATATACAAAAAATTATAATTATTCCAATTGACTCAAATATTTCATATATCCAAATATCTGACCCAAAATACTCAAGTCGAGTTCGAATACATGAATTTTAGGAATGATATAAAATTTATTAATCACAAATATAAATACAATCAACTAGTTAGAATCACGTCCTTAACCAAATTTGACCCAAATACATCACAAAATAGATTTTGCATCGAACTTAACACAAATGTAGTGGGTCTAGAAGTGTTCACGGGTACGGTTCGGCCGATTTACGGTTCTGAATTTTTAAAACCAGAATCAAACTGTAGTTGTGGCGGTTCACGGTTTGGAACCGTCTAAAAAATTAATGCTAATATTTTTAAATTTTAATTATATACTAATGTATATCATCATTTAATTTTGTATCACATAATTACCTTTTTAATGTAATACTATAATTACTAGGTAAATATTTATTTTAATTTAGTGTTAATTATATATAATATCCATATAATAATGAAATAAAAAAAATATTTTGATGTGTTATTATGTCATGAATACTTAAATTGAATAACACATTAAACACAAATACATTAATGAAATGAAATAAAATAAAATGTTAATCTTCATAAATATAACAATATATATAAGATGAACACTAATAAAAAGTTAATTATTTTAATTTATAATATTAGAGTTTAATTAGATTCTCATCTAGTTAAGTTTTATTTTATTTAATTATTAATATATTTCATAAGTTTTAATGTGTTATTATGAATTATAAAAAGATTATTATAAAAAATAACTCTTTAGGCCTTGTTTGGTAGGCAAGATATGATAGGATTAGATTAAATTATCTTACCAAATCATGTGTTTGGTAGCAAATGTGAATAATACGTCGGCCCGCTATTAAACACTAGGCCCGTGCCAAAATCATCATTTCCCCCTATATTTTAATCATAAGGAAGGGGTGGGATTAAAATAATCCTTATACATCATACAAATTTAATCTTATCATACTATATCATATCTTGGCTACCAAACATGCCCTTATAGTATAAAAAATTAATTAAATTTAATAATAAAATTGTGATACGGTTACAAATTGACGGTTACGGTTGCGAACCGCCGGTTCATGGTTCTAAAATTTTGGAACCGTAACCGAACCATCGTCTACATGATTACAGTTCGAAATCGAATTGTCGAGTACAGTTGCGGTTTCCGAAACCGTCAGTTACGATTCGGTTCCGACGGTTCCGGTTCCTTTGAACACCTCTAAGTGGGTCGTATAATGTTATATTATTTAATTTATTTCTACTAAACAATTATATATATTCACTTACCGGAGTGATATCAAATAAAAATAATTTCTTATGAGTTAACTAAAAATAATTACCGGAGAGTTATCAAATAAAAATAATTTCTTATAATTAACTAGAAATAACTCATGACTGTTAAATTATTTAGATCAATGGTACATATTAAAAGATAATTTTCGTACATATTTTATTTAAAAAAATTCTCTTAAAATAGAGAATTTATTGTTATTTCTAATTATAATTTATTAATTAGGATATAATTTAATTATATCTATGCATGACAAAATATAGATGGTTCAAATTTATTTTAGTTAACACAAACAAAACAGATCTATTTTTATTATAATAATATCTAACCTAATTATGTATTATTATTATTTAACTTATTTTTCACTGTATTTGGAATTGAAATCAATATTACGTAATAATGAACATGTGGCACAATATAACGTTTGTATATGGTGTGTCAATGTCATGTAATATCATATAAATATGAGTTATTATAATTTTTATTTTTTAATTTTATATTATTTTATATAAAATAAATATTAAACTATAATCTAATTAATATATTATAATCCAGAAGTGAGAACTACTAATTTTTATAAAAAAAGACTATTATTTATTATCATAGCATGTTACATCAATCACGTACATATTAATTTATATATACCAATCGGTAAACATTTTGTAACTATTATAACCATATAATGTCTAAAATTCAACATCTTGTATTATAATGTTGATAAAGTTTGATTTAAAACATCAAATCAAAAGCAATTAAAGAAAGCACACAGTCCCATATTTTTTGATTTAAAATATCTTCAAATGTTATAACATTCTATATATTACCGTTCGTATATTTCTCTTGTGCCAATGCAACATATTTTTTGGGCCCTTGATAATATTTATGTTTGTTGTTGTTCTTCAATCATTGGTGTAGCAGAGTTTTCAGTGTACGATGTGAGATATGTTTCATATTCAGTACATACAAAATACAGTATGTGAAAATAATTAATACATGCAAAGAGTAAAGTAAAGTTTCCAAATTCAAATCATGTTTATATTAAAAAAAAAAAAAAAATCATGTTTATATTCACGTGAATAAAATTAGCAGAGATGCAATTAATAAATATTAAATGATATATTAATTATATTTGGATTTCAATAATCTTTGTCTATTGTTGAGAGAATTAAGTGGATAATAGGAGTATAATTAAACTATAGAAAAATAAAATAAAATAAAAGGAGACTTTGTTGTTATACATGGGTGACATTATTGCAAAAGTTACAATAATAAGACAAAACACATTTATTTAAAAATAAATCAAAAGTCATGACTTTTTATATAAAAGGATTGTCATCCAATCTTGAGTATTTGTGTAGAGAGAAATAAATATTTTAATTGAGGTTGGGTCATAAAAAAGTCATTGATGGTTGTAGTATTAGACTCATGCTTTTGTAATGTAAACTATATATCCGTTTCACATAAAGATGCAACATTTGATTCAGAGCAGATTTTAATAAAATATAATTGACTTAAGTGGTAAAAATGTTATTAAAATATAGTTATTTGAATGACAGTGAAAATTGAGACCCATAAAAATGTGTTATTAACTGTTAAAATATACTACATCCGTTCCTTAAAAACATGCACCATTTGACCTGGCTCGGAATTTAATAAAATATAGTTGACTTGAGTGGTAAAAGTATTATTAATTGTTAAAATATAATTAATTTGAATGGTAGTGAAGATTGAGACCGACAAAAATGTGTTATTAAATATAAAATATATTTGATTTGAATGATAGTGGAGATTGAGGCTAACAAAAAAGTGTAATAAATAGTCAAAAAATAGAAGGTGCGTGATTTTAATAAACGAACGAAAATGACAAAATTTGCATCTTTTTAAGGAATGAGGGAGTATTTGACTTGAATGATAATGAAGATTGAGACCCATAACAAGTGGTACTTCCTCCGTCTCACTAAGTTTGACACAATTTTTTTATTGGGACGTTCCACTAAGAATGACATATTACAAAAATAGTAAAAGTTATCTTTTCAAAAAAGTGTGGATCCTACCACCTTTATCAGTTTTACATTACTTTATACACTATCTTTAATAACCGTGCACAAAAATTGTGTCATGCTTATTAGGACGAAATGATTATTAATTTTTAAAAAATAGAAGACGCATGTTTATGTGTACTAATATGTCAAAAATGTCATGTTTCTGTGTACTAAAATATCATGTTTAGTGGTGGGTTCAGGTAAAAAGTGACTTTTGTATATAACATGTTCATCTATTGCATTAGATCTAATGGTGTAGATTTAATCCTGGAATTTAAAAAAAATGGTTATTAGACGTGTTGCATCGCAAATTTGCAATGCAAAAAGGTAATATAGTCAAAATGAATGTGACGGTTTATAGCATTAATTTGAAAAATCTTCTCTCATGGTAACTGACATGGTAATTGAAGTAATGCAAAAATGTAGTTTGGTTCAATACAAATTGTCGTGTTATCAATGCAACAGCGTAATTAAAACAAACCTGCCTGCCATGAATTCACCCCTTCTATCAATTCTTTCTCAATGAAAATTATCAACGTAATTATCAATGCAACAATGTAATTGAAATAATTCATGTAAGGGGTAATTGAATCTAAATGATAATATATACCGTTCAATTTCGTAATGCAAAACCGTAGTGTGATTCAATGCAAAATTGTTGTGTTATCAACACACCAACATAATTAAAACAAAGTAGCTACGCCACCACCAATAGCGGCGCTGAGTCTACGGCAATCTATTCTCCTCCTCTTGCCGGAGCAAAATCTCTGTGGCCATTTATAACCGATTTCTATTAATTCTCTTTTGCTCTCTCTTTAATATAATCACTATTACCTTAATTAGTGAGATTGATTATTTTTTCTATCTAGTTTAATTATATAAATGTTATTATCATAATATTTTTGAATTATTTTAATTCATTTAAAAATCAATGAATTTGAATAAATTATAACCGTTGATCTGCTAAATAAATGACTGAGATCATTTTCTATTTTATACCTAAAATTCACTTTGGATATGAACTGTATTATATATATATATATATATATAAAGAGGAGAGTTCAAATGAGAACCTTACCCTCACGTGTTAAGTAGGATCCATTATTGATCGTTGATTTGTTTTCATCTATGATTATAATTCATTCCATTATTTTAAAGGTGAATTTACTTTTATAACCTTTAAAATAATAAATTAATATTAAAATAATGGAATGAATTATAACCATAGATTAAAACAAATCAACGATCAGTAATTGGATCCTAAGTTGACACCTAAGGGTTGGATCCTATTAGATCCAGCCCCTATATATATATATATATATATATATATATATAAATAAATGAAAAGAATGATGCCATGGCGCAAATTGAGGAACGGCATTAAAGTTGCCTCACTACCTTCCAACACTCTCCTTCCTCACTCACTCTCTCTACACCGTTTTCTCCACTTTCCCTCCTTTTTCTTCTTCCATTCTTGATCATTTTTTATTGTCTTCTACACTTCTTCTACTCCTTTTTGGTGTGTACTTACTTTCTCTGCCTCTCTTCCTCTACATGTTATTGTTCATGTTTAGCTGCGATTGATTTTTTTTTAATGCTGTAGGAGGATTTAAGGGAAACTCGATCGCGAATTGGCGGAGAAGAAAATGCTCACATGCATAGCGCGTTCGAAGCAAGCGTCAGATGACTCTTCGTCGTCGATCGATCACCGGAATTCGCAGGCTGAGAAGATCAACTCCGGCGCTCTACCGAGTAAACATGCCATCAAATCCCTCTCCACTCAGGTCGATTACAGTTTAATCTCTCCGCTACTTCGTTCGATTACATTTGTTCGATTTTGTTCCAATTTCGGAAAATTGTCCGTATAGATCAAGGACATGGCGCTGAAGGCGTCAGGTGCGTACAAGCACTGCGCGCCGTGCGCAAACCAGCCATCTGCGCCGCAGGGGATGAATGGAAGCTACGGCGGTGGAGGGGAGTCGTCGGACATGGCGGCGGCGTCTGAGAAGTTCCGGTGGTCGTACAGAAGGACGGGGAGCTCGAGCTCGAGCTCGACGGCGGGGAGGAGGGAGCTGGAGGCGAGGCTGAAGGGAATCTCGAGCGGCGAGGGTACACCGGCGTCGGCGAGCGGCCGCCGCATCGACCCTATCGTGTTCGTTGAGGAGAGTGAACCTAAGGAGTGGGTGGCGCAGGTGGAGTCCGGAGTCTTAATTACCTTTATGTCCTTGCCACGTGGCGGCAATGATCTTAAGCGGATTCGGTTCAGGTACACTGTTTTGGTCATTTTCACCTAAGACGGTTTCATTGGTAATCTTTCTAAATATACATGTCAATGTAATTGGTGTGATATAAATGGCTTAAAATTTAGAAATTTATAATAAGAGATAACAAAGAAAAGCTGACAATCTGTTTCTTGGGGCGACGATGGATGGTTTGAAGTAGTCCTTTTAGTTTTATAACTAATGTCGTTTATAAAATTATTTAATAATTAAACCTAAATGTCTCTGATGTGAACTTATTTTAATATAGATGTGCATACCACTAACACAATTTTTACAGTACAGAGACCTTAGGCATATAATAATGTTTTGTTTTTAAACATTTCTTTTAGAGAATTAGAACCAAAGAGCAGTATATTCTAGTTTGATGGCCTCAGATGACAATGGAAAATAAAACTTTCAGTTCCTATACACTACGTATATCATATACATGAAAAAATGTGTTTCGTATAATATATAGTGGTGGCGTGTGATTTATTTAACAAAACAAATTTGTTTTAAACCACGAGATCTTTTAAAGAAAAAAATATTATTTAAAACATAGAGAGCAAACATAAATTTAAGGACTAGCTTAGTATATTTTAAATTATGAAAGATTGCTTTGATTTGTCATGATTGGTATAGTTTCGCCATCATTGAGAATGCTTAGGTGCTGCAAACATCTTGTCTATGGGCCTCAATATGATTCATTTTTCTTATAGTGCTTTACGACCATTAGGTAAAAAAGTTGCATGCTTAGGAAGAATTTTCTACCTAGCTTTATCTGGCATTAATCATTGGATTTATCCAAGTCAAATAGTTTTATGCCTACGTTTTTTTTTTTGACAATTTTGACTGTATATATCTCGTAGTATTATTCGGTAAAATTTTGTAGAATAGGAATTAAGATGAGAGAGGTGGAGTCATTTTAATTGTAGGTTTCTTGCATGAGGACGTACTTTAAAGTGAATACTGTCACTCTTCAGATTCATGAGAATTCAAGAATTAAGTCTTGGAATCAAAGACAGGTGTATTATATAAAGGACGTTGTACAGAAGATCATTTAGCTTGTACTATAATGTATAACTCAATAAGAATATTGTGTGTGTGTGTGTAGAGAGAGAGAGAGAGAACATGCTTGCATAGTCCATGCAACATTCACTTATGCCAAAAAGAAACTGCCTATAAAAAGTATGTAGGAGTATATCTGTTGTCTCTTGCTGGTAGTATGTTAATATTTTTTAATTCATAAAGACGCATTCGTAAGTGTATATCTTAATACAAAAACATGCACTCTATTATTTCACGATGTATATGTAAAAACACTCTGGTGATTTATATTGAAGAAAATCAGTCCTTTATGCAATCACTACATTTCAAAAGTTTCATATATATTCTTGTGGGAAAATGAGCACAAATGTTTGACAGTAGTAATAATGCCCATCATCATCATCATGGAAAAGGCGTGAGAAAATTAAGAAACATGTCTCTTTTCAAAGGTCCAGAAGGGCATAAACTCATTGAAACACTTTGGTGGGGCTGTGTTTCATGATGCTGAAAAACCTTTTACTAATTGTTGTTGGCTTGTTGGAGAGTATCATCTCTTTCTATCCTCATCACGCTTGTGCTTTTAAATTTGTCTTCTGTAACAATTATTTCTTGTTTTATTATGTATGGCATCTACTGAAGAAATTCACATCTTATGTCACTCCGAATTTGGAGTATTGACAACATGGGCATCAAAATTGCCTTCACTATTAGAAACAAGTCAATTATTGCTTTTACTTTGCTGCTCTTTTCCAAGTTCAAATGGGAATGGAAGGAAAAAGATAAAAAGAAACAAACTTGTTTTGTTTCCTTAGTTTTTATATTTTTACTATGTTCTTATATATGTGCAGCATATATATTAGCAGTTCACACCATCTTGTAGTTATGATGGTATGTATTTGTGATTGTGGCCTAGTTAGTTTTGATAATGCATCAGTAGCATAGGATAGTACTACTAAACGACATGCAAACTTAGGTATATTACGCAATTTCAGGAATCTGCCTTGTTATAATGAACACATGCCTTTAAATAGGGTAGGAGATGATGACTTCAGTATTAGGTCTGGTATCTTAGAATTTTGGTCCTTAAAATGCTCTCTGACTCATCATCCATTCCCATGAAAATATTCAATCATTTAAAGTGTTGGTTGCTTCTCATTTTTCTTTTATTCCATTATTTTTTGAGAAAGTCGGATGCCCACTAAGCAAAGTCAAAGACCAGTGCCAATACTCAATTTACAACTATGCAGCCATGATAAAGTACCCCCACATAGGTCGAACTTAGTGGCTTGCCATGATGAACTACTGTTCATTAAGGTACAATTAAGTTTAGTCTTTTGATCATCAAACCTATGTTATGTTATCATAACATCTGCACGTTATACCTAGAAAAATAAAGACATATTTACTGTTCAAACTAAATTTCCTCTAGTTAAAAAAATAAAATGAAATTACTGATGAAGATGATTAGATGAATAATGCAGTAATCAGATGAGTTCTTTGTAATTTATTATAGTCCTTATTTTTGTAGCTGATTTTTTAAACGATCAATGATTTCTTGAACATATTCTGATGGAAACTGGGATTCTGTGCTTCACTAGCCGAGACATGTTCAACAAATGGCAAGCACAAAGGTGGTGGGCTGAGAATTCTGAGAAGGTTCTGGAACTTTACAATGTGCAGAGATTAAACCTCCAAGGCTGCCCTCTTCCAACAACTCCGAGATCCGAGGACGACAGCAGTTCAAAGATGGGATCCATCCAAGACAGCCCTGTGACGCCACCACTTGGCAGAGAGCCGCTGCCTCGTGCTTTCCATCGACCGACAGGAATGGGGAAGGGATACTCTTCATCAGATTCGTTAGACTTGATCTCTACACATTCAAGGTCTAACTATGACTCTTGCGGCGTTACCTCAACTCCCAAGCTCTCAAGCATTAGTGGTGCCAAAACAGAGCTTTCATCGATGGATGCCTCCATGAGGACTAGCTCCTCTCGGGATGCTGATCGTTCGGGTGACATATCAATAAGCAATGCCAGCGATTTGGAGAGCGAATGGGTGGAGCAGGACGAGCCAGGTGTCTATATTACCATCAGAGCTCTTCCTGATGGTAGAAGAGAACTCCGACGTGTCAGATTCAGGTAAAGACCTTACCTTAGTATAATTGTTGTCATTCTTGAATCATGATCATAACATGAATGATATTTATCTGTGTGTAATGCGTGCTTACTCGAACCCGAACTCGAACTGATATCAGCCGCGAGAAATTTGGGGAGATACATGCTAGATTATGGTGGGAGGAAAATAGGACGAGGATACACAAACAATACTTGTAATTGATTGGATTCAAGGAAGAGAAGAGAAGAGAAGCTATTATGGGAAGCCAATATTATAATTATTGCTACAGAATTAAGGGGAAAAGCAGCAGCTCTAAGTAAGTGATGCACCTTATAACAACATATATATGTCAAGATCTTGTTTTTTCTTTCTTTCTTTTTATCTTCTTCCTTTCATGGTATTTGGTTATATGAAATTGTGGCATATTATGGGGATTTTTTATATGTATAAATTATCTTTTGCTCTAGAGTCTTGAAACAGCTGAATTTTCTCAAATTTCAACCTCTTCTAAGAAAAAGAAGTAGTAGTTGCTATCAACTGTAATCCCCTTCCTGTTGGTTAACAACTTACTTTTCCACTACTTACTGCTGACAGAAATTATTAAGAGAACTTATGAAAAAAAGTAACAAAAATTTATTGATTTTATAAATATATAAATTTAAGTGAGACTTGATTTTCAACAGCTAAAAATTGCTAAATCGTTGAAATACGTGGGTGAAAAATAATCAGATTCTAGAAAATTTTAATTTAATGTGAGGCTATTTTATAGTAGTGGGAATAAATAAGTATTATGACCTATCTCTGTTTTTCATGCAGTGAGTGAAGTCTTAAGGTTGAAATGAAATTGCTCTTCATTCCATCTCAAGTAGAGAAATAAAATCAAAATCCACTTCATTTCTTAGAAGTTGAAACACCAACAAATATATTGAGAGAAAGACCAAATGATAATAATGGTTCGAGTGGCTCAAGTACAGAATTAAACTTTGTGCATCAGGTGATTGATGGGCTTGGGCCAAGACTACATTTTGACTTTAGATATATACTTCTGATATATACCTAATTACAACTATGCATGCATGGATTATTACATAACTAACAATTACTTACTACTTAATTTCCGAAATTCAATTTCTTTGTCACATAAAAATTACGTGGGTCGTTCAGAATTTTTAGTTAACGATATGATATTGTTACGATGGTATATCATTTTCAATCTAATATTTGAATAAAAATTCATTCGAAATTAAATTGATTTAAATGCAATAAGTTCCAATAATGAATTGCAGTATAGCAGTAGTTAAGTAGGTTAAAGAGCAAAGACAGTAGGTCATGGGTTCTAATGATACTTGCTGCACATCTTAATTAATTAAATTCTGTACGTGTACTTGCAATATAAACCACTGTCTGATTCTTGATTAAATTATTTATAGAGTAATAATGTTGCACAACATCAACACGTGGGTTTTGTTTTCCCACCACATACCAACGTACATATATATAATAACTGCTTAATCCACTCTGGTTTTTTGTTCTTTCTTTGTTTTATTTGCTTTTAGAATAGAATATTACTTAATACTCCCTCCCTCCGTCCACGATAACCTCCGCGATAAGTGTATCATTGTTTCCTAAAATGATTGTCCACAAAAAATGTACTCCCTCTGTCCCACTAAATTAGACCCATTTGTATTAAAATAATACACTCATCTACTTTTCAAATGAGTCTAATTTAATGGGACGGAGGGAGTATTGTTTACTTTTTAGTACATGGCACCACACACTTTCTTACACAATACATCACATCACATTTCACTATTTATAAAATTACCACATAACATCATAATTTTTCTTAAAAATCGTGATCACTCCTCCATGATACACTTATCATGGACGGAGGGAGTACTAGATTATTAATCTGACAAGTTAAAGAGAGTAAGTAGCATGTGCATGGCCACTCTGTCACACTCTCTATTTGTACTCTTTTTTAATTTTTATATATGTAACTCTATTTATTTATTTATGCTAATACGCATGCGTGCGTACGTGCTCTACTTCCTTTATACCAAATCCCTTCATCTCTTTCTTCCTCTTCTTCTTCTTCTTCCTCTTCTCTTTATATACCTTCTTCACTCACCATCAACTACAGTAAGTCAGTAACTCTCTCTCTTTCTCTCTCTCGCAGTCTCATATATAGTTTGATCATTATTAATTTGAGGCCAATTAAGATCCAAGCCGTGGCATTTGGCTTTTGAGTCGTCTCTCACTTTATTTGGTGTGAGCAGTTAGTGTTAGTGTTAGGTCTCTTCAAAACGACCTTACCACAGTAGTACTTCTGCTCTCTCTCTGCTGCCTGCATGCACTGCAATACCTCTACTACTTATTATACTCATCAATGGCGCTACCCAAAGAACAAGAATCATCATCCAGGAGCAGGCTGCACAAGCACCACCGCAAAATGCCCTCCTTCTCCTCCTCCCTCCTCGACGCCATCTACCACTCCTTTGACCACCACCACCCCCCACCACCCCTCCGCCGCTACGCTGACGACGATATCCAGACCCTCCGCCGTACCATCATGATCGACAAATGGATGGATCACCGCGTCGCCACCACCACCTCCGTCGCCGCAACCAGGCATCTCCCGTCAAACTCCGCCTCCTCCACAGACTCCAGCATCTTCACCAGCTCCTCCGAAACAGACTCCTCCACCCCTAAACCGCAATTCCCGGTTGGTACGAAGAAACCAGACCGGGAGAACCGGTTCAGCCGCACCAAATCAAGAGCTCTCAAAATCTACGGCGACTTGAAGAAGGTGAAAGAACCCATCTCTCCCGGTGGCAAGATCTCCAACTTCTTCAACTCCATCTTCAGCCCCAGAAGCAGCTTCAAGATCAAAGAGGAGTGGGCTCCAGTCACTAAATCCAGATCCATGAAGGACCCCACCTCCTCCTCGAGATCCTGCTTGACCAAGAACAGCACCACCAATTCCTCAAGAAACACCATCACCAACAAGTCGAAAAGATCGGTTCGATTCTGCCCAGTCAACGTTATTCTCGATCAACACAGCAAACCCACTAGGGCCACTACTACTGCAGCATCGTCGACAATGGCGGAGATTAATGTGGGTAGCCGCTTCATCAAGAAGAACATGGACACCATTCGATTGTACGAGAACAATGATGCCTGCAGCAGGGATTTTGACGACAAGAGCTGCGCGAGTTCTGATCTCTTCGAGCTCGAGAATATCGGAGGTGGCGGAGATTATGATGCAGAGCTGCCGGTGTACGGAACCACCGATCTTAGATTTCTGTAGATTTTTGTTAATTTAATGTTTGTATGATGATGATGATGGATGAAAATTTGAAGAATATTTAAGAATTCTGGTTTTTAGTTAGAGATTGGAGCTAGTACTGAGTTTAGATCATCGATCATTATTGAACTGCAAATGGCTTTGTGTTTGAAATTTGACTGATTTGTGATTGCTAGTCAACTTTTACGCACTGTGATCAGAGATGAATAGAGAGAGAGAAAAAAAAAGAGAAAAAAAAAAGAGGGATTTGAAAACTGTTTGTTTCTTTGAATTGAAGAAAGAATGATTTGTCGAATATTGGATTCCTCCACTCCACTCCATAGCTGAATCAATTATCATCACCTTATTATACATTATTATTATTATAATTATTAAAAGTAGTTTTGAAGAAGTTTAAATTATTAAATCAAAAATATTAAAATTAAAATTTGAAATTAAATTTAAATTATATATTTATTAATTTAAATTTGTAATTTAAATTAATAAATTTCATTCATAACAAATTTTTCAAAAAAAAAAAATCATAAATCATAAAATACAAATTAAGTAGAGAGACTTGCGCCCGAAAAACTTTCAATGTGAGAAAATAACACAACTTTTCTAAAATTTGGTGTCAATGTGAGAAAATAACACAACTTTTCTAAAATTTGTAGACACCAGCAAAAAAGTACTCACATGTCCCACCAAAATAGTACTCTCTCTGGCTCACTTTACTTGACACGTTTTATTATTATAATACACTCATCTAAATATAAAATGTGTCAAGTAAAGTGGACCGGAAGGAGTATCATTTATTATACATGAATATTATTATTTATTATAATTATTAATAGTAGTTTTGGAGAAGTTTAAAAAGTGAGAGTAAGATGCATCTTTTGAGAGAGGGAGGGGGGCATGCAAAAGTTTTTTATAGTAAAGTGAAATGGCATGATGATGATGATGGTGTATATTTGAAAATAAGAACAATGACAAGCTTTCAAGCAATGTGAATGCGAGTATTTTTACGTCATGTTTTGCAAAATAAAGTGATGATCGATCATGCCAAGAGTGCAGGCGTTCAGGCTATATATGAAGAAAAATATATTCCCCCGTCAATTTTCAACACAATACGATAATCCGACACGATATTAGTTTGGATTCAGGTTGGGTTTGAGTTTGGACCATTCAAGTTGGGTTCAGGTTCAAGTTTACTATATCCTTAACATGTCGGGTTCGAGTTTGATCTTAATAGGTTAGGTCCTTATCAGGTTGACTTGATAACGACCCAATTGACACCCCTACCTCCATCTTACTGAATATTTCATGTTTTGATTAAAATTGTGAGAGATTTTTTTTTTATCAAAACAATACATATTTAGTGGAAGAGATGTAATATATATTACCCCCATTCTTTTGTTTAATAGTTTTACTAATAATTTCAAACAATCCACAAGGAATTACTACAATGCAATGGATTTCATCTTTCTGTACCATAATTTTTTTTAATAAATACTACAAGTACTAGTATATAATATCTATATATATATATGTATGTCTAATGAATTAGGGAGGTAAGTGATCGATCGCCGATTTTCGAGGTGAGATTTACACGATAGTTAGGGGTTTAAATGACGAAGGATTTACGTGGTTCGACTTTTAATGAAGTCTACGTCCACGGAGAGGAGAACTCTTTTATTATGAATTAAATGAGAGCTGAAATATAGATTACAGAAAGTGATTGTCTATCCTCCTTTAATTTAACTATCATCTAGTATTTATAGATGAGAGAGGCGGTTTATGGCTATTTATAGTAAGTGGGCCGTGCTATTGGGCCGGCCGAGCTGCTCTTGATGGGCCGAGGTGTTGGGCCGCCGAGCTGCTTCTGGGCATTGGGCCTTATTGATGGGCCATATCCTATCACATCCCCCCCCTCAAGAGAAGATCGGCACCGAGGTGGAGATCTTGACGAGGTGGGTGTGTTTCGGACGAAGTGAAGATCTGGCACCGAAGTGGAGATCTTGTAGTTGCCGAAGTCGAAGTGAAGCTCTGGCTGAGGCCGAGGTAGAAGTAACTCTCTGGCTGAAGCCGAGGTAGAAGTAACT
>JAPKLX010000005.1:3516160-3565165 GCA_026898415.1 Leonotis leonurus
GAAGTAACTCTCTGGCTGAAGCCGAGGTAGAAGTAACTCTCTGGCTGTAGCCGAGGTAGAAGTAACTCTCTGGCTGTAGCCGAGGTAACACTTGTGGCAGTGGGAGACAGCTGTTGTAGAGGGTCGTGGGTGACACGCGTCGCTTTTCTGTTGGAGGAGCCGAAGGGGCGGGATTTTGAAAAAGAGGCGGTTGGGAAAAGGTGATTTGACGTCTATAAAGGCTTCCTTTGGAAGCTAACCAACACTTTTCACTTTTCGCAACCCTAGTATCTTTTTTTCTCCTGCAAAAAGCTTCCAACCTCTTTGCCATTGTCGACTTCAATCTTCGAGAAGTAAATCCTTCAAATTTTCTCAACAAGTAAGTACTGTGCTATAATGGCTGCTGTTTCCACTTCCTCTTCTGCCTTCTCTGTTTCTTCTTCTCACACTCCAAGCGGTAGGGAGATTGTTGAATCTCCGTCGCCGCTTAGGAGTGTTCCGGCGAGGGCCACCGTGAGGGTCTTTACCCGAGCGGCTTTACCCCCTGTTCCCCGACTCGTAGAGTACTCCCCGTTAGCTGGGTCGGAGGCTGCCTTAGAGTGCGCCTCCATTATGAGTGAGTCCCACATGTGCAATCTAGCGAGAAAATTTTGTTTTCCCGAGTCTGCAGAGCTTATTTTACCTAGGGAGGAGGATAGAGGTTGCTCTCCTCCTGTAGGTTTTTTCACTGTTTATGAAGATTACCTCAATTTTGGTCTTCGTTTTCCTTTACACCCTATTTTTGTAGAGCTTTTGGATAGATTTGAGCTTCCCTTGGGTCAGTTTGCGCCTGCTTCCATTAAGCAGGTAGTAGGTTTTTGCGTTGAGGTCGGTCGCCGAGGTGGGCCGATGTCACTGGAGTCTTTACTCCGTTTTTTTAGAGTGAAGCGGGGGCCAACTGGGTGGGTTTACCTTTCACCAGTAAATAAATTTAAGTTGGTCACCCCGTCCAAGGTGTCGAATTGGCAGAAGAAATTTTTCTTCTGCCGAGCTGAAGGTGTGCCCCTTTATGGCTGGTCGGTGGCCAAGTTCGGCCCTCAACTGAGGGTGGATCCCGTCGGCGAGCTCGAGACGAGCTTGATGGACCTCGGCGCCGTCAAAAGGACTTACGCCGAGGAGGAGCTGTCGAGGCTTGGGCTGAGCCCATGTGACGCCCTGGCCGACGTGGATCCGGGTGAGGCTCCGTAGTGTAGTTTGTCTTCGTTATCCGAACTAGCACTTTGACTTCGTTTATCTGAACTGGACTTTAATGCTTTGTTTTTTTTTCTGCAGTGGATCCCGAGGTTCTTCAAGCCGCGCTGAGGAAGAAGAAGAAGAGGCCGAGAGTCACCTCGGCCGCCGAGGAGACGCCGCGCCGGGAGAGGGCGGAGATGGTGGAGGCCGAGGCGACTCCACCCGTGATTGATCTGGAGGAGCCTCGGAGGGAGGAGGCGCGGGGCCCGGATGCTCGGGCATCCGGGTCGGGGGAGGCTCGTATGGCTTCGTTCCCCGAGGTGAGTGGAAGAAGTTTGTCTTTACTTCTATTCTTTTCTTTGTTCTGTATTAACATATCCTGTGCAGGAGGCCGATGTGGCACTGGACGGGCTGAGTGCCCTCTCGAGCTTCATCGTCGGCGGGGTCGACCAGTTCAGGGCCCTGAGAGCCGAGCTCGAGGGAGCAAAGGCCGAGGCGGCGAGGGCGGAGGAGCAGGAGGCCAGAACTTTGGTCGAGCTGCTCGCGGCGGAGCGGAAGGCGACGGCGGCGGAGGCCGAGGCGGCAAGGCTGAGGGAGGAGCTTGCCGAGGAGAAGGAGAGGGTGGCCCGGATGGCGGCGGAGCAGGGTGGAGTGTTTCGAGCCCTCGCCGAGCGGATCTTCCGCTCCAAGTACTTCGGCACAGTGGCGGCGCATCTGGTGAGTGCCATGAGTACTCCGATTACTTCGGCAGCGCTCGACCGTGTCGCCCAGGATTACCCCGAGCTTGACAAAGTCAAGTACGGGTATGAGGTGATGTCAAAGGAAGAGATGCTGCAGGAGTACGCCGAAGTACTCGTGGAACACACCGCGGTGATCCCGGTGGTCGAAAGGCTGGCGCGGGAGAGGGCTCCGCTCTCCGAGGAGGCAGTTCGCCGCTGCCCTGCGGATCGGGATGACAGTCTCGAAGCTGTCATCGCCGATCTGGCGAGGAGGCGGCCGGCCGAGGCCGAGGAGGGAGGCGGTGAGGGCGGCGCTGAGGAGCCCGAGGTGGGCGATAGTTAGCTTTCTTTTCTCTTTTTTAGTTTGTATCACGTCGCCGCTAGGGCGGCGCTTTTTCCACATGTATATATAAAGTATATGTTGTTGAACTGCGCTTTGTGCTGAACTGTTTAATTTTTTGCTGCTGTAGCCTGCCTTTGACTTCTCCAATACTTCGCATTTTGAACAACAAATAAGCGAGCTTCGTCGTGCTGCCGAGGCTACCGAGGTCGAGGTCGCGTGTTGGAAAAGCCGAGCTACCAACATCGAGACCGAGCTCGAGGCGAAGCTTAGGTCAGCTCAGGAGAAGCTTGACGAAGAGCATGCGAAGTTTCTGGAGCTGGAAGACAAGTTCCAGAACGTCAAGGACGATCTGCAGACTTTTAAGGCCATAGGCGAGGAGCACGAAGAGTATGAAGAACGTATACATAGAAGCGGTGGCCTAACCATATACGAGGTCTCTACACAAATAAAGGAGGTCCGAGCTCGAGCGAGGGAGTACCGAGAAAGGTACGGCGATGACTCCTGGCAAGTTCGCGAGCAGGAAGAGGCGCTCCTCAAGCTCGGATCCATGTATAAAATTATTCAGAAGAGGAACCCGAAGCTGAAGAGGTGGATCGAGGCTAAGAAGGCTTCACTCGAGGCTTCCTCTTCAGGTCAGAAGGAAAGGAGTTCGGCTGGCGCCCTTCCCCTTACTCTGGGTCGAACTCGAGAAGAGACCCTTGCCATCATGTCTCGAGGTGGAGGGCGGCGCGCTTCAGGCGGCCGAGGTCGAGCTGTGCCTCCAAGCCGAGGTCGATCTGCACCTTCAGGTCGAGGCCGAGGTGGTTTTGGCCGTGGTGAGGGGATGGCCTTTTTGGATTCGGTGCTCGGTCATGGTGGTGCCAGTTCGAGCTCGGGTCTGGGCTTCGTGGAGAAGTACCTTAGTTACAGTAGCAGGTCTCCGGGCTCAGATCCTCCAAGCTGATTGTAATATGTACTTTATGAAATAAAATACAACTTTACTTGTCATTACTTCTCTAATGCTCTACTTAATTTGTGTAATCAAGTTTGCTTCGATTTGTGATGACTGGCTCGTACTTCGTAATAGCTTCGTTCGACACCGAAGTTTTACTTCGCCTGAAGGCGAAGTTTGGAGACTTCAGGTGGTTGAAGGCGAAGTTTTGAGACTTCGGGTAGCCACTTCGGTTAGGGACGAAGTTTAGGCTTTGAAGTTCTTTGTTTGTCGATGTAATCGATAGGAGTGGTCTCCTCGCGTGGTTGACTGCTACTCTCAATTTGGAGTTTTTAGCTCGACTTGGATCTAATGTAGCAAGTATACAAAAAATATTTCACAAAAGAACTTAATAAAATTCAAACTACATGAATTACAAATAATATTTCTTTAAATGGGAAATATGCCAAGTTCGGGGTATTGGCTCCCCAGATAAGTGGACGAGCTTGTATGAGCCTTTGCCGAGGACATCTTGGATTTGATACGGACCTTCCCAGGTGGCTTCAAGTTTACCGAGCTTCTTTGACTTGCTAACTTCATTATTCCTGAGAACGAGGTCGCCTATTTGAAACTGTCGATGTTTCACTCGATTGTTGTAATACCGAGCTACTTGTTGTTTGTACCGAGCTTCTAGTATGTAGGCTCGTTCTCGTTTTTCCTCCAACAAATCCAAATTAGTTCGGAGGCCTTCTTCATTGGCATCGGTCGTGAAGTTTATAGTTCGGGGGCTCGGTAGGCCGATCTCCACTGGGATTACTGCCTCGGTTCCGTAGACGAGGCTGTATGGTGTTTCTCCATTGGATGTCCGAGGTGTAGTTCGGTAGGACCATAGGACTTGGGGTAAGTTTTCAGCCCAATCTCCTTTGGCTTTATCGAGACGAGTCTTTAAACCTTTGACTATTGTCCGGTTTGTGACTTCAGTCTGACCATTCGCCTGAGGGTGCGCTACCGAGGTGAATTTTTGCTGGATATTGAGCTCGTCACACCATTCCTTGAATGCCTTATCCGTAAATTGAGTCCCATTGTCCGAGACGAGGATGTGAGGTATACCGAAGCGACAAACTATACTCTTCCAAACGAAGTTGAGGGCCTTTTTGCTCGTAATTTTTGCAAGAGGCTCGGCCTCTACCCACTTCGTAAAATAGTCGATGGCGACTATTAGGAATCGTAGTTGGCCGGGGGCTTGCTCAAAGGGACCGACGATGTCTATTCCCCACTGCATGAAGGGCCAGGGGCTTTGCATAGTGGTCAGCTCGGTTTGAGGTACCCTTGTTATTGTTGCATGAATTTGGCACTTCGGACATCTTTTGACGAGGTCGACTGCGTCTCGTAGCATGGTCGGCCAGTAGTATCCCCATCTCATAATCTTTCTGGTTAAAGTCCGAGCTCCGACATGACTGCCACAGGATCCTTCATGCACTTCGCGTAAGATGTAGTCCGCCTGATTGGGTCCTGCACACCTTAGAAGAGGTTGAAGATAGGATTTTCTGTACAATACTCCCCGATCTAGGACATATTTGACTGATTTGTTCTGAAGCTTCCGAGCTTCAATTTTATCATCAGGGAGTTCGCTTCTTTCTAAATAATCCTGAAGCGGTGTCATCCAGCTCGGCTCGTCATCGATTATTGCGTTCACTTCGGCTTCGTCTATACTTCGGGTCGTCACTTCTTCTACCGGAGAGGCTGTGGACGACGACGCGAGCTTGCTTAATGCATCAGCTCGGTCGTTTTCATTTCTCGGGATTCACATCAATTCGAAGTATGAGAAGCTTTCTTGTAAAGTTCTAACCTTGTGGAGATACTTCTTCATCCTTTCATCTCGTGCTTCATATTTTCCGAGGACGTGGCTCACTATGACCTGGGAGTCACTGTAGACTTGGATGGCCTGTATCTGAAGGTTTTGCGCGAGGCGAAGTCCAGCTATTAGGGCTTCGTACTCCACTTCGTTATTGGTGGTTGGGAAGCTTAACCGCAAAGCATAAGGGATTTGTTTCCCTTCCGAACTGATGAATAAAACTCCAGCTCCGCTTCCCTTTTTGCCCGACGCTCCATCGACATAGACTTTCCAACAATCTATGGGGGGTGTCTTCGGCATTTTCTCTTTGATATTCTCCTCGGCAGGTTTGGTAGGCTTCGGAGGCTCGGTGAATACTGTTTCCACCAGGAAATCCGTCAACGCTTGCCCCTTGATAGCTTGCCGAGGTGCGAAGGAGATGGTGTGCTCACCAAGTTCGACCGCCCACTTGGCGATTCGCCCCGAAGCTTCAGGCTTCGTAAGCACTTGCCGAAGTGGTAGGTCGGTCAAGACTTGTATCGGGTGAGCATGAAAATATGGTCGAAGTCGTCTTGCAGCATTCACTAGGGCAAGTGCGACCTTCTCCAGAGGTTGGTACCTCGTTTCCGGCCCTTTTAGAGCTCGGCTTATGAAGTATATAGGTAATTGCCGAGGTCCTTCTCGAACTAAGACTGCACTTATTGATTCGTCCGAAGCGGCGAGGTATAGGGAAAGAACCTCGTCTTCGTTTGGGACGGATAAAGTGGGCAAGTCGTCGAGGTACTTCTTCAAACTCTCGAAGGCTGACTTGTGCTCGTCATTCCACTCGAAGCTCGGGGCTTTTTTTAAGACTTTGAAGAATGGGAGTTGCTTCTCGGCTGCTTTAGATAAGAATCTGCTTAACGCGGCCAAGCAGCCCGTCAACCGATGTATATCGTGTATTGACTTCGGCGCTTGCATCTCCTGGACGACCTTAACTTTTGCTGGATTAGCTTTTAATCCTTCGCGGGAAACCCAACACCCTAGGAATTTTCCGGACTGGACCATAAAAGTACACTTTCCTGGGTTTAACTTCAGGTTCACCTCGCGGAGTAGTTTGAAGACGACCTGAAGGTCGTTTAAGGTAGTGTTGACTTTTTTGCTTTTGACAACGATGTCGTCGACATATACTTCAATAATCTGACCGATATGAAGTTCAAATATTTTGTCAACCATCCTTTGATATGTAGCTCCAGCATTTTTAAGTCCAAAGGGCATCTTCTTATAAGCGAAAATGCCGAAGTCCGTAACAAAGGCAGTCTTCGGAGCGTCCTCGGTAGTCATAAGGACTTGATGGTAGCCTTTGTACAGATCAAGAAAACTAAAAACCTCGTGACCGACGAGGGCTTCTACTTTTTTATCAATGTTGGGGAGGGGATAACAGTCTTTAGGGAAGTGTTTATTGAGATCGGTATAATCAACACACATGCGCCATCCTCCTACTTGCTTCTTCACCATCACGGGGTTGGCCAACCATGTCGGATATTTTACTTCGAATAGAATATCGGCTTGTTGTAGTTGGCGTACCTCGTCGCGTATCACCTGGTTTCTCTCGGCAGCGAAGGCTCGTTGCTTTTGCCGAACTGGTTTCACCTCGGAATCGATGTTGAGGTGGTGAGTTATAATATCTGGTGATACCCCGGTCATGTCTAAAGGAGACCAGGCAAAAATGTCTCTAAACTCCCGAAGTAGTTGAATAACTTCACCTCGGAGTTCGGCACCCCCAACGAAACCGACCTTGACGATTTTGGACACATCGTTTTCATAGAGTACGACGTCTTCTAGAGGTTCTGCAGCAGACGAGGTTGACTTCGGCGCGCCGGGGTTCTGTAATTGCTATGCTTGGGGATGTTGTACACCAGAACCTCGGAGTGCGACCTGCATGCACTCCTTGGCCTGTGTTTGATTTCCCCGAAGTGTGATAATTCCATTCTTTGAAGGTATTTTGATCATCAAGTGGTAGGCCGAGCATACTGCTCGTGTCGCTATCAGCCAATCTCTGCCTAATATAATGTTGTAGGGAGAGTTGGCTTTGACGACAAAGAAGTGGATTATCTTTGTAGTGGATAATGGACTTCGTCCTACCGTCACGGGGAGTGAGATCGTTCCATCTGTTGAGGTCTCCCCTTGTGTGAAATTCTTCAATGGAATGGGTGCTGGCTTTAAACGCGCTTCTTCAATGTCAAGTTTGCCGAAGCAACCTTTGAAGAGTACGCTGACCGAGGCTCCACTATCAACAAAGACTCGGTGTACCAACTTGTTAGCCACCACGGCCTCGATAATAGTGGCATCTTGATGAGGCGAGGCATGAGGAACAGGGTCGTCATTAGAAAAAATAACGACCTCGTCTTTTTTGAACCTTTTGTACGAAGGCTCCTCCGCGGGTCGGTTCCGAGCTTCTGCCTTCAGCGACGACCTTGTTGAGCCTTGGGGCACTCCGATGATGGCGGCGATGACTCCATCATACTGAGGTTGATTCTCGTCATTGTCTTCGTCATCATGTCTTGTCTTCTTATCTTGGGGTTTGCAATTTTCTCCCTTATTCCTTCTTCGTTTGTTTCTGCCCCGAGGTTGAGTATCCGGTTGATTTTGACCTCGGTATCCTCCTAGAGTGCCATCTCGTGTTAGGCGGTCGATTTCCGAGGCAAGATTGCGACACCCCTCGGTATCATGTCCGTAGCCGCCATGGAATTCGCAGTATTTATCCTGCGATCGTCTGCTTGATCCAGTTCGGGATAGTGGTGGAGGTCTTTGGAACAAGTTCGCGTGAAGCTCATAAATCTCTGCCCGAGATCGGTTCAGCGGAGCGATCCGATCTTGCTCTGGATTAGGCCGAGGTCCGAGGCGAGATGCTAATGGACCTCGTTGGATTCTTTCAAGAGCACCTCGTCGATGCTGCCCTTGATCAGTTCGTTCTTCTCTTCTCTTTTTATCCTGACCTTCAGGTCGGTCAGAAGCTCGTTTCTTCCTGTCTGCCTCATCCGCTTCGGCAAATGCGTCAACAATCCTCCACAGCTGTTTGGAGGTTTGGGGGCGCTCTTTAACGAGCTCCCTGAAAAGTGTGCCGGAGTGAATGGCGTTTTGGAACGCCGAAATGAGGACATCGTCGGAGAGGCGATCAACCTTGAGGCTCTCGTTGTAGAACCGAGCTAGGAAGTCGCTAATGGATTCTCCTTGTCCTTGTTTTAGGGTAAGGAGTTGGGCCGAACTCATTTTGGCTTCGGCTTTTTGGAAGAAACGCCTCTCAAAGGCGTCCAGCAGGTCGGAATACGACCCTACGCTGCTGCGAGGAAGGTTGTCAAACCACTTCCGTGCATTGTCGACCAACAATTCGGGGAAGACTTTGCACATGTAAACATCCTCGGCCAGTCCCTGGTTCAGCATATTATATTGATATTGCGACAGAAAGTTGCTCGGGTCACAAGAACCGTTGTAGGGTTTGATTGGTGGGACCCTGTATGCTGAAGGGAGTGGTGTGTAGAGGATTTTGTTGGTGAAGGGGGTAATGATTCTGCTATAAACAGTGAATCTTCCCTCTCGGTGGTCGTCCTCGTCACGTCGAGAATAGTCGACGTTTCGACGAGGTGGCGTCTTCTCTCTTCGGTGTTCCTCGTCACGTCGGTAATGGTCGACGTTTTGACGAGGTGGAGTCTTTCTTCGATGCTCCTCGTCACGTCGATAATGGTCAACGTTTTGACGAGGTGATGTTGAGCCTCGCCGAGGTGAAATAATGTTACCTCGGCGATTATGCAGTCTTCGGGGGACTTCGTCATCTCTCTCATCGGCGATTTGCTCCGAAGCCTGGGGTCGCTGTGATGGACCTGCTTTATCCTCTTCGCACTGACCTCGTTGTTGATGCTGTTCGGCGAATTTGAGGAAATCTTGCTCGTGGAGGTCTAGATATGCTTTGAGCGCATGGCCGAGCAGAGGTTGAAGTGTGGCATTCCCTTGATGGTTTTGATTCAATCTTCTACTGCTAACGGAGTCATCAGCTCGGTGAGAAAGGACATCTTCTACATGCCCTTCGGGAGTTCGGCGGTTCGTGGCCTGCCTGGCAGACCGAGCATAGTGTCCCTCCCCTTCGTTAGTAGATAGACGAGGTGGATTACGAGGTATCTCAACCTCGTTTTGCTTTCCCTTAGCAGCAGCAGCTATGGCAGTAGATCGGGTGGATCTAACCATTGTGTTCTCACTTCGGAAATAGTGATCGGACACAAAATTTACTTCGTTTCCCACAGACGGCGCCAGTGATCGATCGCCGATTTTCGAGGTGAGATTTACACGATAGTTAGGGGTTTAAATGACGAAGGATTTACGTGGTTCGACTTTTAATGAAGTCTACGTCCACGGAGAGGAGAACTCTTTTATTATGAATTAAATGAGAGCTGAAATATAGATTACAGAAAGTGATTGTCTATCCTCCTTTAATTTAACTATCATCTAGTATTTATAGATGAGAGAGGCGGTTTATGGCTATTTATAGTAAGTGGGCCGTGCTATTGGGCCGGCCGAGCTGCTCTTGATGGGCCGAGGTGTTGGGCCGCCGAGCTGCTTCTGGGCATTGGGCCTTATTGATGGGCCATATCCTATCAGTAAGATATATATGTTTGTTAGTAAGTAACAAAGGAGATATTAAAGAAGAGCAAATCCAAAGGATATGAAAATTATGATTGAGATTAAAAGAGTTATGAGTGGGCATAGAATAGGGTTTGGGAGCATTAATTATCATAGGGTACAATATGAGTCATGTCTAATTATCTGAGTCATGTCTCAAAATAAGTTGATAATACTATTATGGGACATACCAAATTAAATGGCCCATTTTAAAACAGCGTATACAGTACATGATACACCTTTTATTTTAATAGTATTAAATCTTTTATTTCAATATTATCTGTTATAAAGTGAATCAAAATTAAACATTATGCCAACAAATATAAATGGAGTGGGCACGACAATATAATTCGAATTTGAGTTGATGAAATTAATAGAGTACGTGCGAATAATTTGTTTTCTTTTATTAAATTATATTTAGATTTATTAGTTAATTGGTGATTTAATAATAAAATAGAAATATTATAGGAAGATCCGAATATGTAGATTTAAACATATTTAATCTAACATATAAATAAATGTATAAATTGATGGAAGGTTTGTGAATGGAAGAAGAAAAGAAAAGAGAGATAAAAAGCTGTTGCGATGGATGGGTTCGCACGTGCGCTCTTAAAGTTGTCTGGTCATAACATGGTGTCCGTGCGTGCGTGTGGATGTGTGTGGTTTTTATTTCTGCTGCAAAACCTTTGCTTGCTTTTTACTATACCTCAATTCATTGGGGCCGCCCTATATAAAATGCTCTTTCTAAATGATAATCACTGTTCCCTCCGACCCACTTTACTTGACACGTTTTATATTAATATGAGTATATTATTATAATAAAACGTGTCCAGTAAAATGGGCTGGAGAGAGTATTATTTATAAATGAGAAATCACTATGGATTAAAAGGGAATTTAGTTTTATTTTAATTTATTTACAATTGAATATATTTATTTATGTTTAGTTTTAAAGATGAAAATAGAATTATGGACTTACTATTAGGAACAAAAAGTTTTGAGCCTCATCTATAATCAGCATCACCACACCTACAATGACCTCATCTATTACTATATAAAACCAAAATCACTTTAATATTTTTTCCCTTTCAAATAATGATTTTTTCCTCCCAATTTTGCATGTTCCATGCAAAAGTCATTTATTTGTATATCAATATATTTCAATACTTTTATTATTTTCAAGAATACAATTATTACCATTTTACTTTTTTAACTACATCTCTCAATGATTTTACTATTTCAAATAATGTTATTATTACTATAATGTTACAACCCAAACAGCTAAACAATGCAAAGACAATATCTATAATAATGAATCTAAAATGAATCATATGCAATTTGGAGATAATACAACTCGATTCATGGGAGCGGTAATCCAGAATCCCAAGCGGCCGAATCATCCAAGATGAAATGAATTGGAGATAATACATACATGGGAACGGTAATCCTGAATCCCAAGCGGCTGAATCATCCAATATGAAAGACGGGCTTGGAGATAATACAGCTCATCTCGTAGGAACGGTAATCCAGAATCCTCGAGAGGCCGAATCGTCCAATAAGAACCGTCAATCAAAGGCGGAGGTTAGTGAGCCTAGCTCGCCAAAAGGAGTCACTCACCCAGCTCACCAAGTGTGGTCGACATTCGCTCGAACACTACACAAGGGGTTGAGGAGTTGAGCGTCCAAGAGGGGCCGACTACTTCTAAGCTCTCCTATGCACGTGTATGCATGTAATGGGCAATGGTAATATGATAACATGAACCTTTATTAATAATGGTCGATGAGGCCTTCGTGGAATGAGAAAATGATCTTAGACTTTAAACATATATATTATCACACACATATACGTGAATGATAATTATTTCATAAATATTATAACATACGTGAGCATGGCAGCGGAAATTCTTATGTATAGAACGGTAAACCGTTCTCGTGATGAAGCAATCGTCATCCCAATAACACCATTCATCAGCCACACACATCATGCTGCTTCCTTAGCCTGTGAAAATTTTTGTAAAACGTGGGGTGAGTACTAGTGCACTCAGTTGGGTTTTTCATAAAACGAAAAACATAGTCTCTGTTCAGTATACTTACCTTAGAAGGTTTTAAAACAAAAATAACTTCTAAGTAAGCAAAACATTTGTGCATAAATTAAACATGACCCGACATGACGTTACTCTTATATAGGTTATGTCCCGGGCCTTTTACCACCGACGGATCATAAACATTTAGTCAAATAGGGCTCTGCGAACCATACACCCTAACATAGCATGAGTCAAAACCCGATGGTGATCGACCCACCGCAGTAGAGACTAAGTGATCACAGTCCTTAAATTGACGTGTTAGGCCGAATAAGAACCCCCGGCGGTCGATAAGAGCATTAAACAGTCCATACCTTCGTGAAAACATTTTAACAGAGATCCATGCATTTTTCATTTAGAGAAAAAAGCTTAATAATTCAAAAGATGTATATATCCCCAACCTTTCACCGATGATATTCCTCGATTACGGGAAAACCATAAATCCTTATGAGCTCAAATTTCAGTGTTAGGTACCTGTTAGTCATAGGGAATATATTTTGGCTTTAATTTCCAAAAAGGAACTATAGATAAGTAGTATTAAATTTTTAGGCTCAATATTATTCTATTTATAGAGAGGAATTCATTTTCCCTTTTTTTTTTAATATAATATTATTATATTATTAATAAATGCTTAAAACTCGAAAATTCATAATTTTTACGTACGATCTCCTTTTCGAGCAAACTTAACGTCAATATTTTTAATCTTAAAAACTCTATACAATGACTATAATATTGATATACTTTCAATCATGCATAAAAAAAAGCTCGTTTTTTCGAATGAAGTACCTTAACTTTAAACATACGTAGCGACTATATATGAACTCCTTTTTGGGCAAACTTAATGCCAATATTTTTCTTTTGAAAAACTCTACGCAAGGAGTATAATATGTATATACTTTCGACTTATGCATGAAAAGCTCATTTTTAAATAAATCTTTTTAAAAAGATTTGCCGGTCTGCCAAATTAACATGGTAGGTCCTAACAGGCTCTAAGTTTTTTTCTAAAATTCTTATTTCATCATACCTAGGTCCCTTAATAGTTAGAACACTTAAAAGTATAATTTAGAAATTAGCGGGATATTATATATTTATACAATGTTTTCTAATTGTAATGGAATATTTATTTTTTTCAATAATCATTTGAAATATTTTATAAAAGAATAATTATTTGATTGTATAGTAATATCACTCTTATTTAAATATTAAATTTAAACTAATAATTCATTATATATTTTCTAAATGAAAACAATATCGAAAATAATTAACACATGGAAGATAAATTTTGAGCCTATAAAAAAAAAAGATATTTAAAATTTAAATTGACAATAACATTATCATGTTAAGTTGATATATTAATTATTGATTTCATTTCATTTCCATCTATAAATTTAGTTGGTTGGAATTGTTTTATTTTTACTCTTTTACATTTATTTTGTAATATTATATGTTTGTTTATCGTGTTTTTGTTACATTCTTAGTCGTGATTTCGTCATGTTTAGACTTTAGGTTGTATTGATTTCGTCTCTTTTTAGTTCATTTTTACGCCGGTATTTGTGTTTCCGTGTTTTGATATAGGGAGGTAGAAGGAAGAAATACTAGAGCTAGAAGTGGTGTTTTGAGCGTCACACGTGCAAAGCCGAGAGAAGTGGGTCAAGTCGAAGAATGCATAAGAAAAGAAGTCGAAGAGATGGAAGTATGGAACAAACACGGACCACAACAGCCGTTGGAACCCCAGCGCCCGCTGGGGTGAACTTGCAGAGGATTTCAGAGAACAAAGGCCAGCGACCGCTGGGAAACGAGCGCCGCTGGCTCTGCAGATGGCGCACTTCAAAAAGGCAAAGCCAGCGACCGCTGGCTGGCAGTTAATTGCGAGTTTTAAAAGTCTTTTTGGGTGTCATTTCATCTATCTCTCCAACTCTTGTACTAAAAAATTTTGCTCTCAACACTAGTCTTACTTGCTTTCCTAGAGTAGATCAGTAGTTTACTTGTGATGAAGGATTGAGGGCGAGTTCGACTCTCAATCCTCGCCCTCAATCCGAGACTCAATCTTTATAAGCATGTTTAATTCTTATTTTAATTGTTCTATGAATTGATTGTCTTCCTCTCCCTAGGTTTAGAATCTCTTTTAATTCTTTATTGATTGCTCTTCGATTAGTGCTTTTTGATTTAACTCGTGCTTGTTTAATTGAAACGCTTGATCACCGTTTTGATTTATCATTATTGGTTGAGATCGAGAGATGATTCCAATATAGACCTAGGGTTAAATCAAACAATGATTCCAATCAGAAACGTAGGAATCGTATTCGTAGTTGTTATTGATTTCCTAATGTGTAATTCGAGTACGTAGGTTAGAATTACAGCTTAATTATCAAATACGAAAGTTAGTGATTAAGCAACTTTAGTAAGTCATTTATTGACTTCGAATCATTGTTCTTATTTGAGGAATTCATATTAGGGATATCTAATACGAGAGTTGTGATTCTGTCTAATTATGGATACATAAGTAACTAATTAGACTAACTTTTATGAAGTCTTTAATGAACAAACAATAGCATGAGTAGAAGAGCATGATTTAATTAATTATAGGTTTTCTGAATTCTAGGCCCTTCAACTCCGAATCACCCTTTAATTTTGTTTATTGTCTTCGTTTTATTTCTTGTTCCTCTCATTTATCTTTGTTAAGGTGTTTAGGATGTCTCTTTTCTTGTTTTAATAACACTTAGGATTAGAGTCACCCTATTAAACTTTCCATCGAGATCTGACCGGAGTTAGCTTGTCACATGCAATCGACCTCGTATAATTTGCGAGAACCTAGAGTACACACTTTAGGCATAACATCAATATTTTTTTCTAATGTAATTTAAGTGAAGTAATCTTTATATTAGTTCAAAGTATAATTTAGGCGCTATTACAATTCATTTTATGTCTTCATAATTATATTCTCTTAATAATAATAACTAAATGTAGATTAATAAATTTTTTATTGATTAGTCCATATTTTTTTAGCACTACGTTTTATTAGAAAATGAAATTTTTATGTTAATTTTTTGGAGAATTTTTTCTGTAGTACATACGTGTTAATTTTGATTTTTAATTTGAAATGTTAATTCTTAATATTCAATATTAACACCATTTAATATGCATATAGATGATTATTGTAATATAATTAGTTGTATGTGTTAATTTGCATTATATACAAATTACGATTTTATAAAATTCATTATATTACGGATACAAAGACGGTTATATACATTATTTTAATTTAAAAATTCATATATCATTGACATATTAAATATGTGAAATAATTAATTTAAACAATATTTTAATAATATAAATATATCAAATTTAATTTTAATTAGCACATGAAATTAATTATAATAAATTTTTTTATTATATAATATTTCATATGATGCAAATAATTTTATTAATTTTCAAATATTAAAAATAAGATACTACTATTTGTAATAGGCAGCGCAAGATTGAATCATGAACATACTTCCTTTATTTGATCACATCAACTTCTTTGAAGAGGTTTGAGTATTTTTTACTATTAATATATCCACCAACTTTACAACAAAGAGGTGGTCGAATCTCATTCTAATCATTTTTACATTCCTTTATTCATATATAATTTAGGGTACGGTAGTATCCACTTTTGTAACTTTTACTTAAAAAATGTCCTATTTCTAAAAATTATAAGAGAAATACCCAATTTTAGCAGGAGCTTCCCAATTTACCCTTAGTCAAAATTTGTATTATTCATTATTTATTAAATCAAAGCAATAATTAAAAAATAATTGTGTTTCATACATAATTTATGTGTCAACCAAGAGATGATATTAATTAATAAATTTTTTTATTCTTTTGTAAATATTTTAAATTTGCAAAATTAGCAATGATTTTAAATATCCTTTTAATATTAATTGTTTTCATTTTTTTAATTTTGTTAATTTTTAATTTTATTGAATAATAATATTTTTTATTTATATTTTTTTAACAAATCTTCGTTTTAATTCTTTCAAAATATTTTTAATTTGTTTACCAAATCATGTTGCCATTTTATTGATATTTAATATTATTATTTTAATTATTTTAATTTGTTTAATTGTTGAATATTTTTTTAATATTATGTGCATGAATATTTTAATTTTTAAATAAATAATTTAGAATTTATTATGATCGACGACATAATGTTGAAAAATCTTTTAATTTGATCCATTTATTGACGGTCCAATAATATAAGAAATGAAATAAAATCATACAAATTTTTCATTCATTTAAAATCATTTATTTAGAATTGAAAATAATGAGAGAGGGGGAGAAGACGAGAAGAAGAGAAGGATAAAATCACACCGCGTGCTGATTTGGCTAAAAGAAAGAAGTAATGTTAAAGTTAGACCCGTAGTTTCGAAGAATAATGTATTATGAGTTTGACGAGCTAAAACCATGTCGTGAAAACATGTCTTTTTCTAAAAATTCTATCGTTATTTATGCAAACATGACGCGTTTGCTTTCAAACGTCCGAGTTTTGTCATTTATATGAACTTTGACGACATAATTTTATTAATTTAGCATGTTAATAACATGTTTTGTCATTTATATGAACTTTGACGACATAATTTTATTAATTTAGCATGTTAATAACATGTAGTGAGGACGCAAAAAAACCCGGTCAAGAAAAGTAAAAACCTAGTCGGTTTGTGTCTGAATTTTACATGGACCGACCGGATTTTTATTTGTACAACTTTTTTCGCAACCGGGTTTTTGTATCTAGATATCTTGATTATATTCTGATTCCAAAAATATAATTTATTGTTCAGGTGGACGGATAAAAGTATATAAACGTAAGGTATAATGAGTTTTGAGAACACGGTGTTTACGTTGGTCAGTGGTAACGAAAATTTTCACAATTTTCCTACAAATTTTCTTTTTTATTTAACAACGTAAATAATAAATATATTAAGAACATGTATTTACGTCAGTTTTACATGGATCGACTGAGTATTCCTATATTCCTACAAATTTTCTTTTTTTTTTCTCACAATTTCACCATCCTATATTTATTTAACAACATAAATAATAAGTATATTTCAACAATTATTTATCATACCCAATTTAAATTAATTACTAAATAATAATCAAATAAAAAAACATAATTAACAAATAATTAAGAACGTGTATTAATAAAATATAATTACAACATAATTAAGAACATAAATAAATCATGCTTAAGAAAATTAAAATTGTATAAATCAATAAGTGTATTTAACCTCATGCATGTAAGTGTTCAAATAATAGATAGTTTAAGGGTATAAAAAGTATTTTGAGCAGTTTTCACACTATCTATATATATATAAAACATGAAGCATTCCAATTGAAATCAATTTGAGTGACAAATTTTGTAAATAACTTCAATTTCAATGTCAAATATAATACTACAGAGCAACAAGATAACTTAAGCATTGAACAAATCATAATATACATGTACAACTGAATCTGGTTTATATTTAACGTTTAGCTTATTAATTTTTAAAACTTTATAGATTATTTTCTCTCTCCTATAACACATTTCTCCTAAAATTATTTATTTTCTTCGTAGAAATATTTGCAATATTATACATATTAAATTAAAGATCTCGACAATACATTTAATTTGATATATGTTATATAAAATATAGATTTAATATAAAAAATTATAACACATTAGTAAATTGAAAATAATTATATGTATACATATTCTTATACATATAATATATTTTACTAAATTATAATGTTCCTAATTATAAAGTTGAATACTCTTTATAATATGTTTTAATATTATGCATGAAGATAAATTAGACATAGTGTCTCAATCTATTTTTACTATAAAATTTCAATGTTATCTAATATGTTTTCCTAATTTTATTTTCTTACATCTAAGTTTAATCTTTTATTTAGTACTAAAAATTTGTCATATTTGATCAATGTATATAATTGTTTTTAATATTTAATACTAATAATTATAATCAATTTGTATTGTTGATAAATTCAACACTAACATATATTGATTTTGTCTCACTTATTTAAACACATTTTCCTTTTTGAGCTGTCTCACTTATTTAGACACATTTCTTTATTTAGCAAATTATAAAGCACAAACCATGTTTTTCAAATAATATTACAACTAAATATTAATATCAATGTGAAAAGTAAATGAATTTAAATAAGTGAGACGAAAGGAGTATAGTTTTTAAAAAAAATATTAATTTTAATGTATTATTATAAATATTAATTAAATACTAAATTTAATAGTGAAACATAGAATGGAAAACAAATGGTCATTCCATTTAGGAGCTCTATTAATTTACCAACTCTATTAATTCGTTGTTACATAAAATTATGTCAAATATTTATTATTATATAAAAAAATTAGAATTTCACAACAAAATATAACGACAAATAATTATGAGTTCAAATATATTTATTATGAATTTTTATCAATATACACATATGTTTAAATAGTTATGTAATATTATCTTATTTTTTAATTTTAATGTGTTGTTATAAATTAATAAAAAACGACTCTTTATAAAATAAGAAATTGAATGAGGTAAAATAAATCGAAGTTATTGTATCAAATCGTTGATTCTGTTCTCAAATTTTGAAACTGTAACCGAATTGTCCCCAGCATAATGACAATTGAGAAGAGTACTATCGATTACGGTTTTAAAACCACCAAATAAAATTGGATTACAATATTTTTGATTTCTTTAAGTATCTATATTATAAATTATTTATAAATAGATTATAAACTCGTGCATAGCACGGGTGCAATACCTAGTTTTTATAAAGTGGGTAGTTTTCATTTTTAGTTATGAAATAGGATATTTATCATAAATAATCATATAATTTATGATAATTTACATTCAAAATAATTAAATATTACTATATTAATAAATATTATTTATTTTTTACGATCTTAATTAATTATTTTGTATAGAACACTTTTACTTTTACATACAACTCCTAGACTAGAAAACAAAATCAAATCTAAAAGGGGCAATTATGAAATTTATTAGTATGGGGTTTAACAAGAGAAGCCCAATATTTGAGCCCATTTATTTATATTTATATTTATATTTATATTATACAAAAAGCAAAACAATAATAATAATATCTTCTAACAACTCCGCTTCCGTTTGATCAGATTAAGCGCAAAGGTCGACGAATATGATCCTTCACCGCGTTGATTTCCCCTTTCTGTATACTTTTCTTGCTCGATTCCGCGTCCTTTGATTTTAAATCCCCCATCTTCCTGCATTTCCTATTGTAATTTTCCACTTTTCAGCTCCAATTGCAGAAATAAGCTTTTTCCTGCCCACGATCTTTTTTCTATTTACCGTCGGAATCAAATCGATTGATCGATCATGAGTTTCCTTTTCGGGAAGAGGAAGACTCCCGCAGGTCCCTACTTTGTTGCTTTTATTGCTATTTTGTGTTTGTCTGTTGCTTGAGATATTGGATTAAGGGTTTACGTGTACAGAACAGAATCTATCTAAATGATTGGGAGCTGAGTGCTGATCGTGGGAGTGAGAGAGAATTTTGTTTGTCTATAACAACTTGGGGTCTCGGTTAATCTTAGATTATGGGATCGCATATAAGATCAATGGAGCTGACAAATTGTTGATCATTGGCGAAATTTGTGTGCGATTAAAACTCTTGTGGGTTAATCGAGCTGTGTATTGTATCCTAGTTACAATTTTGATTGTACGAGTTATTACTTAAGGAGCTCTGTTGCAAGGTGGATGAATAAATGATATGCGGATAAGCTCTAATTATACAGGACAGTGATGATAAACCATATTTCTAGCTGTTAAGTGTTTCAGGCACTTTATCATGTCTCATTTTCTAGCTGTCAAGTGTTTCAGGCACTTTATCATGTCTCAATTTTTAGCTGTTTAGATTTTTTTCGTGTTTCTCATGTTATAGTTGCCTTTAAAGTTGGGCTTTCACATTATTTTTACAAATGAATTTTAGCTAGAATATCAGATTATGTGAATGATTTCTGTACCCATCTGGATATATTATGTCACTTGCAGTCTCAGATTTTGATGGCATTGGGTTGGGTTAATTGGAATTGTGTGGCAGAGGTATTAATTATGGTTCTCTGTTTGTCTAAACCGGGTTCTTCAATAATTTAACTATAGGTTGTTGTTCATTTCCCAACTTGAAGTATGTGGTTGAACTTCTATGTTGTTGAATATATCGATGCAGGTTTAGGAATACATACTGCTTTACACTTGTGCCCTATGGTTTCCCACATTTGTTTATGTATCTTGCAGAGCTTCTGCGGGAAAACAAGAGAATGCTTGATAAGTCAATCCGAGAAATAGAGAGGGAGAGACAAGGCTTACAAGCGCAAGAAAAGAAACTTATCGTGGAGATAAAGAAAAGTGCCAAGCAAGGACAGATGGTACATTACTTTTTCATATTTTATATGCATCGCCTGAGAGAATATCTTTTGTTTCTGTCCTTGTTTTTAACCAAGAGCGCTTTGCTGAAGTGTACTCCTTTATACGTAATGATCTTACCCCTTTCCAAATTATAAGTATATGATGTACATCTGGCTGGCTATCTTTAGGCTTTGGTTAAGCTAATGCACTCTTAGGAACATGGCATTTGGAGCACTCTGATACTCTGGGGTCTTAATTTAACATTCATATAATACGTTACGTGCAGCTAACTTCCAATGTTTAAAGCAGGTCGTGTTAATTGAAATGATCAGCACATCTCAAGCACTTAAAGTATCCTGGATCTAAATTGTTGACTTCCTTCTGCTTTGAATCTTTGTTTTGTTTCCCTGAATTATAAATGATTATTACTCTCTCTAACCAGACACTTCTGGAAGACCTACTGGCTACTCCAATAAAATATTTTCTGCTTAGATATTTATGTTTGTGGAAAACAATTGAAACGTGCCATTGCTTGCCCTAGTTATTTATTTGATGATGCTTTGGTACTGCTTTACAATCCAGATAGAAGTTGTGGGTATTCAATTACTTAGATCCTTGTTTTGATTTCTAGTGTAATTGTTACAGGGAGCAGTCAAGGTGATGGCCAAAGATCTTATCAGGACACGGCATCAGATTGAAAAGTTCTATAAACTGAAATCCCAACTTCAAGGTGTATCTCTCAGAATTCAGGTATGTCAGAAATATTTGATTGAAGCAATTTTTATTATGGTTCTATATGGAATGAATCGAAGACCATGGTTGCTGAATCTCCATCTCTCTCTTTTCTTCTTCTTTTCCATTTAGACATTAAAATCTACCCAAGCAATGGGGGAGGCTATGAAAGGCGTGACCAAGGCCATGGGGCAAATGAACAGGCAGATGAACCTGCCAGCGTTGCAGAAAATCATGCAAGAATTTGAAAGGCAGAATGAGAAGATGGAACTAACAAGTGAAGTGATGGCAGATGCCATTGATGATGCCTTGGAAGGAGATGAGGAAGAAGAAGAGACTGAAGAGTTGGTGAGCCAGGTTCTTGATGAAATTGGCATCGACATTAACAATGAGGTATACTTTCAGCTCTTGTTTTATTCCGTTTCTGGAGTTTGAAGTTTATAAACATCAACACATCTGTATCTCATGGCGAGTCCCGATCTCCTCTTTATGCAGCTTGTTAATGCACCTTCCGCAACAGTATCTGCCCCAGCTGGAAAGAATAATGTCCCACAAGCAGAGGCAATGGGAAATGATGACGGCGGAATAGATAGCGACCTCCAGGCGAGGCTAGATAATCTGAGGAAGATGTAACTGACGTGTAATATATGATTCTATGGTGAGATCAAACATGCTTTGTGGCTCTGTAACATTTATCAAGATATTGAAATTCATGGTTTGGTACAGCCTTTCTTTAATAATATTACACTTGATAAAAACTATATTGTCAACCCGTGCAATGCGTCAATACTGATGAATGCATACAATTGTGCTCAAAACTCAAGATTATCATAGATTGCTGTTGTGATCTCAACTGAAATCTTGAAAGCTGCATAAGTTCTTCTTTAAAATAGAGAGGAATCTATGTGGCTGAAATTGAATATACTACATGTATATACAAAAACCCAAAAAGATGGAAACGATTCTAAACTAATGCAGCTGCACCTAGCAGTAATCCTTCTCGAGAATGCTCCGACACCTCCGCGTGAGGTGTCGTTGGTGGTAGCGCGACTGGCGAACGGCAAAGGGGGCAGTCCAAGTGGGAGTGCAGCCACATATCAATACAAGGTGCGTGAAAGTAATGCTTACAAATAGGCAACTGTCTTATTTCTTCACCTTGTTCAAACACTGACAGGCAAACGACACATTCACCACCACCATCTAATCCCTTTCCATCTCCCTCATACTCGAAGCTGGTGATGGAGTTTATAGGCGTGTTGTCAACCCTCCACATCATGGAGGGGTGCTGCCTATGGCTGATTCTCTGCGGCGGCCGCCTGTGATCAGAGCACCATTTCACTATGATGAGATTGTACAGCACGAGCACGACAGCTGCCGTTGCAACGACAACGAGTCCGTAGTACAGCATGGGAAAATTCGGTCTTGATAGCGACGTCGACTGAGGTTGTGTTGTGGGGGAGCTTTGAGGGTCTGCCATGGAGATTGTATGGTTATGGTTTATTTGGAACAGAGGAAGGGAAGAGGTTTTTGTGTGAAGGTTTTGGAGTATTAGATGTTGTAATGATAGAAGAATCTCATCTGCTTCTGATTAATTAATAATTAAGTAGTAATCGTAAAGTCGTGGTGCTGCAGTTGCCTTGAGATAAACTTTCATTACTCTAAGAACTGTTGGATTTTGAAATACTACTTGCACTGATCTCTCTCTGTGCATTTTATGTTATGATTTTTTTTGGTAAGATGTTGCTTTCGAGAAGTAGCAATATGTTATAATTAAACATTTGTAATCAGTTGCAAGTTATATGATATGATATTGATATGGTACCCAAATATGTAATTTAATTAGTCTGGACCTTTGGTTAAAAACCTATGCTTAATAGTATATAAATAAGGATGTTGACAAAGTACCCTTTATTCAATATATTCGAAAATAGTGGAAGATTGAAATTAAAGCACAAGTTGGCATTCGATCTTATGATTATACTAATAATAATAATACAGTGGGTTGAGTTAACATAAGTTTTAGATATTGTTGTGCATATTTGTTTGTTTCCCAATTACTTGTCAATATTTTGATCTTAAGTCTAAGGTCTTATCCGTTACTTAAATGACTGGTTTACCCTCACCAACAAGTTATTAAACCACCTGCTACTGTAGCCTTCAGCGGTATGTGAAATAGTGGAATGGTGAGAAAAGGGGCATTCTTGTCATTTCGGAAGGAAAAATTATCAAGAAAATGGGCATTGGCATGATTGAGCTTCTTGATTTATAAGCTCATATGGCAGCATCAAATCAATCTTATTCTTCAATCTTGGCTCTTAATAGATCCGAGTATGTGTTCAACTATTTAAAAGTTTTAGTATAATTTGACAAAATAATGTACAAAAGCTTGAGAATGTGTTAAATTTGAAGACTTGCAAAAGACTATAACGAAGGAGTTGAACATGTTCGTGAGCCTAGTGAATTGAGCATCGTAATAATATAACCAGATAGATTTCAACCTCAAAACTCAATTTGTTTTTTGGTTTTTTTAACTAAAGTTCGATCGGAACAACCTTTTTGAATCAAAACTCAAAGAATAATTTTGTCATATATAACCATTAATACATACATACACTAGATTAAACTAGACACATCCCGGCCCATGTCGAATGTGAGCCACAATTAATTTCAAGAAAATTAATAATAACCAATATAAAAGAAAGTGAAACAAAGATGAACAAGACCCATATATATGTACTAGTCAATTTGTATATATTTTTAGACCTTAAATTATATATTTGAAACTTGTTCCCTTTGTTGGACTAAGCTATAGAAATGGGAAGTAAGATAAAAAAAGAAAAGGAAAGAGTAGTGTGGGCTTCAACATTATTAATTAATAATACAATACAAAGCAATTCAAAAGGAATTTTGGTTCGGAGCTACAGAAAAGTCAGACTAGTGAATTCATTCATTTCATTATTTCACCTTTTGATTATTTTTTACTGAAAAAGTTTAGTTTGGAGTAAAATACTATTACCATTAATCCTTCCAGCTGCCAAATACTATTGGAGCACCTATGCCTATGAATCTATTACTCCCTCCGTCCCACTATTTCCGTCCTCTTTTATATTGAGATGAGTGTATTATTTTAATGAAAGAGGACGGAAATAGTGGGACGGAGGGAGTAATTAAGTTTGAAAATACATATATTAAATTAAACTCATTAGTCGTGATAATAAATTTGGAACTAGGTTTTTTCATACGTCAGTCAATCTAACTATGAATATATACATTTGTAAACGATATATATATATAATATTTATATTCAGATCAAGTACACATGACTCCTCAAAATGTTTTTTAGAGGTGTGAGTACCGTACGCAAGCTACACACGTACAATTAAATCAATAATTTTAATTAGATTTCAATTGATAATTCTAATCAAAAGTAATTAACTCTTTATCTCTATATAGTTTTTTGTGTATTAATCATTTGTCAGTATTAATTTATTTATTATGTTAGCCGCCCTCAATTTTTTAGTTGTGCAAAAATTGAAATAATGAATAATGATAGAAGGTGCAGCGGCAGACTTTGTTGACGCTAGTTATTATATGAGACCCCAATTATATATTCATTTATTTGGTTTCAATGCATGCACGACTTTGTATTTATTCATTATCATGTCCAATGAAAATTCAAATTAAGGCTGGAGGTTGCTCAATTTTGACTTAATTAATTATTTGTATGGTAGATTAATTGATAAGGATACAATACAGATCAAAATATTAGACTTGCTTTTGTTCACAACCTCATTCAAAGAATTTTCTTATATATTAAAGTGTGTGAATTTTAAAAATTGTAGGATATGCACTCTTTTAATAAATCAAATTGTGCTGTTTTCAAATTGTAACAAGTTTATTCAGAATAAATGTGTGTTAAGGTTTAGGGATTCTTGTAATAAACATTATCTAACATTCTATCCATGGACTAGTCACATGCAATATGGAAAGAGATTTAAGAATAAAAGAAAATGCATGGTATAGATGTAGAAGTAGTGGATAAGAGATTCCTTGAGTTTTAACATATTATTGTGGTGGTGGTGCACTAGTCTTAGCATCCTACTTAGGCAGCTAGCTAGGTGCAAGTGGGTAACACAAAAGGATATATATGGCATACAATTTACATCCTACTATTTTACCATAAAATTAATTAATATGTGTGTACTTTTTTAAGCATACAATTTACATCTAGATTTTTCACGCATGATTATTTTTATACCTATATTTTTTAAGCGGATTCCAAATAAATTCCAAGCACTTTGATAGTTGTTATATATATGTTAATAAATAAAGTATTACAAAAATCTTGATTAGAAATATTCTTTAAATATATATATTAATAATCTAAATAAATTAAAGATCCTAGTATAAAATTTATAATATTGCTATGGATATTTTGATTCATAAGAAAAAATCTTTAAATGAGAGAGATTGTAAATTTTTTTTTCAAAATAACTTATTTATATAAAAATATAATTTTCAGTCTATATTATAATGAAAAATATTTATATTTAATTTAATTAATCTTAACATTTAACTTTAAATAGATAAATAAGATAGATTCTTTTTCATTATTACAAATGATTTTTTTTCCATATATATGAACTTAGTGCATATATATACATATTTTCATTAATTATATTATTGATAAACATGAGTTTTTCGGGTTTCATAATATTTTTTTCATTCCATTTAGCGGTTTAAACCCGTGTTAATGCACATACTCGAGATGGTTTTTGATAATTATTGAAGAATTTGATAATTGCGTGGTTTGTGATGAAGTTTTAGGGAAATAGGTCGTGATTTGGAAAAAAACCATCAATTAGAGATTTGAAGTTCGGTTTGAGAGGAGTTCATAAAAAAAAAACAAATCTAATATTGGAGTTGATATAAGAGAGAACGGACTGAAACAAGCTGACTGCGCAACAGGCGCAGCCAAACGTGAGTGGGGCGTGCCCGCATGCTAACCAGCACCCTGGGGCGCCAGTGAAGCGTACCCGTGCCCAGTACAACACTTCAAGATGCAGTTGGGGCGCGCCCGCACGATAATTTTTCACACTTTTTCATACTCATAATTTGTTGGTGCCAAGAGATGAGGGTTTGGAGATTGGAGAAGACACGACGACTAGACTTTTGTCTACGAGTTTTATCTACTTCGTTTATATTTTCTCTTTCGTAACCCTAATCGCTGATTTCCAGTCCTAAAACGATGAAGACAAAAAATGGAACAAAACGACGTCGTTTTTTATAAGGAAGAAACGACGTTGTTTAGGCTTGTGTACGACCACGTGTGTTAATCGAATCTACATCAGCACTAGTTTGACCAAAATAAGCTCGATATATAAATTAGATAAGAAATGGTAAGTGTGTATTGTGTGACAAATTTTAAAGTTAACGTGCAATACCATAAATGGTGGATAATTTATGTATTTACAGGCAATTATCCATATATTGTATATATGTACAGAGAAAATAATATTATTTGAAAAAAGCATATATAAAATTTTCACAAATAAAATTAATTATTATTTTTTATTTTACTCACAACACATATATTAATTAAAATTAATAATTAATGTAAGACTATTTAATTAAAATTAATAAATAATATAAGACTATTATTAATTTTACTTAAATATATGTATTGTGAATAAAATAAAAAAAATTAATTAATTAATATGTTAAATATGATGAAAAATTAAATAAGATGGGATCCAAAACAATAAAAAATAAAAATCTATTTATTAAATTGGGTTAATGACTTGTGCACCAAAATTACAACATTGAGATTGTATTTGCACCAGAATTAAAACATTAAAGTCGTATTTGCACCAAAATAAATGATATGGGTGATTTGTGTTTTACTAAAAACGTTAGGTATGTATTTGTACCTTCTCCCATTTTTAAATAAAATTTAATTTGTAGATGAAATCACGACCATTTGATTTATTAAAATGGATGATTGAGATGTTTCATTTCTCACATAAAAATTATTTCTTAGATGATCTAAAATCTCTCTCTCTCTCTATATATATATATATATATAATATTTTCCAATCTATTAATTAATTATAACTTTTGCATACTAATTTTTTTTTATACTCCCTCCGTCCCACTAAGCATGACACGTTTTATTATTTTAATACACTCAATTGAATATAAAACGTGTCAAGCTTAGTGGGATGAGGGAGTATATTATTATTAAATTAAGTCTTATGTCAAGACTTCTAATATATTATACATATTCTAAATATTTTTGTGAACGCAATAAAATAATTTAAATAAAACTTTTTATAAGAAAATTAAAATAAAAATAATTATTTACTTTAAATTTTAAAATTCATTTAAATTAATATACTACCTCCGTCCATGAATGCTTGTAACACTTTGACCCGATACATGTTCTAATGTAGTGCTTTGACTTTGAGTGAATGAATGTAGTTAGTGGAGTTTGTGTCTCACTTATTATTTAATTGATATGTATGCGTTATAAATGAAAAAAATTTAGTGTTGAAAACATTGATGGAGAGACCAAACATGAAATATATATGTTAAAAATATTGATGGACTTAGAAATATTTAATATTTATATTGTCAAGTTAGGTTATTTAAATTGATTTCTTGTCTTGAATTCATATTATATATATCGACATGGTTGTTGATCGTCATTGGTCATGTACCATTTCTAGAAATAGGAGTGAATTTCTAACGCACACTTACTTTAGTTTATGGTGACTTTGCAATTAATGTTTGAACTTTGACTATTTATATTTTCTTGTATTCCAATTTCTTATTTTATTTTATTACAATAGTACGTCACGGTGTAACCACTACAATATTAATTGATTAATAATTATTATCATCATTGTAAGTTAAGTCGGGGGATATAAATATATATATAATGCAGGACCGATAGATACTGCATGAAAAATTGAAATGGTTGATTTTATAAATGGATGACGCATGCCATTTCTTTCAAATAAAACACTAACATTTTGTTAATTCATCAACTTTTTATATAGTGTGAGTATGAGTGTGATAGATATACTCGTAATATAAAAGAAAATTAAATCTTATTTTAGGCGGTGCATATATAAAATTTTATTAAAATAAAGGAGTAATGAGCTGCAATTGAATTAGGTGACAAAGAGAAGGAGAGGGATGAATATTTTTAATTTATTTGGAAAATGGGACTCTCATTTGTCATTGCTATATGCAACTTGTCTTCTGTTTTTTGTTTTGCTTCACAAATTTAATTATTTTAGTCCCATCTAAATCGTCTTTCCGATTAATTTTTTTATTCTTAAAAATATATTTGTTTTTAGATTAAAAAAATGGAACCACCCTTCCCAAAAAAATAATATAAAATATAAGATTGTGATATTTTAGAAAAAATCGTAAAATATGCTGACATTATCTGATATTTAGTCTTACATAAATGCACTTATAATATTTGGTTTATTATAATTGGTCTAAAGATGAAAATTAATACATATTTTTGCTGATGCGTTTTCGATTACAATCTTTCTGCAAATGCCACTTATTAGTCATAATTATTAATTAACTAATCAAATACTTATTAATTTGTATTTTTGACTTCTCAAATATTTACCTTGTCGATCCTTTTACCATAGTAAAAAATGTTTCACCCTTCTCGAACAACATTTCTCATGCACGGAATAATATTGAATAATAAAATTTAAATTATATATTAAAAAATATGTTACTCTAATTTGGTAATAGAAAAAATAAAGCATATGCACAAAACAGAAGTTAAAAAAAAAAAATGAAATTTCAAAAAGTTGGAAATGTTGATACACACATCAACTAGTAGCGATACATTGGATCCAAATTAGAGAAAGAGTTTATATGAAATTAGTTACAATTAAGATATACATTAAGGCCATGTTTGGTATTTAAGATACGATAGTCATCTTAGGATAATTACTCTACGGTATATTCACCAACATCTTTCAGAAAATTAAAATGACAAATATAATATTAATAGATTTAAATAAATCCTATATCTAATAGTATACAATATATATCTAATTTATATTTACTATCACATGTAAATATCTAAATATATCTTGATTAGAAATTAAAGCAAAATAAAATAAAATAATTGAACGAGCTAGATAACGACTAAATTTGGGTTCGGGAGCCCATGCGTCACGACAAAACATTAAATCTTGTTCGTCTCGCTATTCCATTTTTGGAAAGATGCTTTAATAGAAATTTCGAACATGAAGTCAAAAATTAGATTTGTTTTTATTCCAACCGATGATGACTTTTTTCTTGATCATTAGTCTCTATATAGTTTCCCGCGACTTGTTCCACATTACATGAACAATTAGGTTGATATATCATATATTGATTGTTATAATGGAAATAACACTAGGAAAAAAAGCATGCAATTTGTGTTGTAATGATTCGTTCATCTTTCCTATTTTGGTATATGATGTATTTAGTTAGAAGTATATGAATTTTCTTTTTGCGAAAACAATAAAAAAAAAAAAAAAACAAGCATCGCCAATCTTTAAGCATTGCTGCAAAAAGAACAAAGGACTCCCAACACGTGAGAATGTACTTTACTATAATTATGATGTGATTATTTTCATCCCTTAAGCCATTACATAACACAAATTCGCAATATTCAAATCTTTCTTCTTTTTATTCCTTCGCTTTTGGGAGATAAGTCTTGTGTTTTCTTTACAGAATACAAATGTAAGAAAATACTAACAAATTCAGACAGTTGAGAGAATATTGGTCAACGTCAAAGGCTTATAACTACGTGAAGAGAAACAACAAATCCCCATTCATTATCAAAATAATGCATATTAGTTTGTCTCCATAACCTTTTTTTTCTGATCAATTAAATAATATTTTAAAGCGTTGTATTTATTTATGTAAACCTACTTCACTGCAACCTACTTTCATCATCAAACATTCAAACTATTACACCAATCTTGTTTCTTTCTTCACTGCATTGAAATGTCAACAATTTTGAGCTCAACAACACTCATTCCTCATCCAACTCTCTCCCTCTCATTTCTTGCAATCTTAAACTCTCTATCTCAATGATTCTCTAGTGGCGGCTGCAAGAAAGTTATTATACTAACTGCTGCTTGAGTTTTCAATTCTTGAGAGAATTTTTCCCTAAAAAGGAGGAGCACTACAGTAAGAAAACAAAACCACCAAAGTTCTTTAGTGGGCCTTGTATATATATATATATATATTGGGTATATTCCATAATTAACACTAGTTTATATATCAAGATTTCATTTTTATCTCACTGTATCTCTACAATCCATTCCCATGGAAGGTGAAATATCAATGACAGATAAAGGCGGAAACATCGACGTTGTTGTCGAGATTCAGACTCCCAAATCCTCTGAATCTCCACCTAAAGACGAAAATGGTGATTCCCAATCCAAAGACGAGGATCCCTCTATTCAAATGAAGATGAACTTATTCAACGCCACCGCAGCCGCGCCGGCCGTTTCCAGCCAAGCCGCTGCTCCGCCGGTGGCGCAGCTGGTGATTCCGGGTCCATCCCAGGACAACTCCGGCAAGCCGCCGATGGCGCCGGCGGCGGTCCCGCGCCGAAGAACGCTCACGAAGTCGGCTTACTCCGCGCCGAAATCAAGAATCGCCGAGCCGCCATTTCCGAGCAGCTTGAAGCCAGCCGAGCTGACCAGTTCGCCTAACCCAGCTTCTTCTTCCCCTTCAGTGAGGCCCAGCTCCGGCGCCACTCCCAAAAACTCGGCTCCGATCACGCCGCGAACGCCGCTCATGGCGTCTATGGATGATGAAGAAGATGAGGACGACGACAACGATGATGACGTGTACAATACGGCTAACCTCAAGCCGCAGCAGGTGAAGCGAGGTAAGAAAATGAAGACCATGATCGTTATTGAATGGGTTTTGTTTGTGAGCATAACGGCTGTCATGATCTCGAGCTTAACTATTAGGAAGCTAAAAGACGAAACCCAGATTTGGAGTTTGGAGCTGTGGAAATGGTGTGTGCTGGCATTGGTGATATTCTGTGGTCGTCTCTTCACAGAGTGGTTCACTAACTTCCTAGTTTTCTTGATTGAGAAGAACTTCTTGCTCAAGAAGAAGGTGTTGTATTTCCTATTCGGATTGAAGAAGAGCGTTCGAGTTGTGATCTGGTTGGGCTTGATTCTTGGGGCGTGGGTGTTGTTGATCGACCGTCAAAGGGAGAAGAGAACGAGGGAAGAATCTAGAATTCTAAACAAGATCACTAGAGCAATTGTGTCCTCTCTTGTGGGTGCAGTCATGTGGATGGTGAAAACATTGCTAGTAAAGATAGTTGCGTCCTCTTTTCACGTCAACACCTTCTTTGATAGGATTCAAGAATCTATTTTCCATCAGTATATACTGCAAGCCTTGTCTGGGAATCCCATTTGGGACAATGCGAGTGAGGCTTACAAGAACAGTGGGACGTTGAGTTTCAGCAAGATGAAGAAAGTAGGGATGCAGGATCAGAAAGGGGAGGAGGTGATCAATGTGGATAAGCTTTACAAAATCAAGAGGGAGAAGGTCTCTGCTTGGACCATGGGAGGGTTGATGAATGTGGTGCGCAACTCCGAATTGCTCACCGTGTCCGAGATTCTTGATGAGAGCGCGGAGGAAGAAGGGGGGCCAAAGGCAATCACTAGTGAGGTTGAAGCCAGGGCAACTGCTAATGCCATATTTAAGAGAGTGGCCAAGCACGGTCACAAGTGAGAATTTGCATGAATTTTTCCTTCGTTTCTGTTTGGAGTCTTTTATTCAAATGCTTATGTTAATGTTTATGCTTGCAAATGTGTTTAGGTATATTGAAGAAGATGACCTCTTGCATTACATGCCTAAGGAAGAAGTGGACAATACCTTTCCATTGTTTGAAGGTGCTGCAGAAACAAGAAGAATCAAGAAATCAGCATTTAGAAATTGGGTGGTAAGAATCAAGAATCAAGAATCAAGAAATCAGCATTTTCTTTAAGTAACTAATATTAGCATCCAGTTCCAATGAGGCTTAGTCCATGAATGATAAGTTATGCATAGTTGTTAACTTATTCTTTGAAATCAAACTCTTTTTAATGCAGATGAAGGCCTACAATGAAAGAAAATGCTTAGCTGTGTCGCTGAAAGATGCAAAAACAGCAATAGAGGAACTAAACAAGCTTGCTTCAGGCTTTGTGCTGATTGTGATTTTTGTAGTATGGTTACTTCTGATGGAGATCACGAGCACTTCAGTCTTAGTCTTCATTTCTTCTCAGCTTCTTCTCGTAGTTTTCATGTTCGGGAACACAGCTAAAACAGTATTTGAAGCAATGATCTTCGTGTTTGTGGTCCACCCCTTCGATGTTGGTGATCGTTGTGTCGTTGATGGCGTGCAGGTACTCTTTTTCTCGCTCATCTCAAATCCAGATCATATGTTAGAAACCTTTTTTTTTCTTGGATGTTAGAAACCTTCTTCGCTGTTTGATTCATCAAGATTTTCGCAGATGGTTGTTGAAGAGATGAATATTCTGACAACAATCTTTCTGAAAGGAAACAACGAAAAGTTGTACTATCCTAACGCGATCTTGGCTACAAAAGCAATCAGTAACTATAACCGTAGCCCGGAAATGATGGGAGATGCTATTGAGTTTGCTGTTGATTTCTCCACATCAGTTGAGAACCTTGCTGCTTTGAGAGCTAAAATCAAAGGGTACGTGCCAAATTATGATTCAGTTAAAAGATTCAAAACTTATTATTCTGCCAGAGTTGTGGATGTAAAATCAAGATTTAGGCTATGGTCACATTTAAAAAGAAAAAAGTAAAATCATGTTCATGCAAGAATTGGTTAAAATCATGCAAAAACTTAGGCAGCATCCATCTACTCTTTGTAGGAAACCTAGCATGAAGCTTGATGTCCTGGCAACTGATAGTAATGGCAAAATCACTTCTGCTGTAACTTATGGACCCGATTCTTCTGCTAAGGTCCGTCGCGTCAAATTATGTGCTATCACCATCCGAGGCCACATTCTTGTCATATGATTTAGGCCAAGAGCATAACTCCCATATTCAAACCTTCTTCATATTCAGCACAAGTGAATTTGGCAAGCATATGGGGTGTTTAAATCATGATTATATGAGTAAAATGTTATGCATTTTCTGCTGGTATTAATATTAATAATGTAAATGAAATTTGGATGATGATGATTAGGTTTTTGGAGAGTAAGCCTCAGCACTGGAGTCCTCATCACAGTATGCAAGTGAAAGAGATAGTGGAAGTGAACAAGATGATTATAGGACTGTATGTAACTCATACTATAAATTTCCAGAATGGGGAGTGGGGCAACCGTAGATCGGATCTTGTCATCGAGCTTAAGAAAATTTTGGAGGAGCTCGGCATCAAATACCGGCTTCTTCCTCAGCAGCTGCAGATTTGCTATGCCGAATCATCGCCTGCTATTACTCCCAGGTGATTCAAATTTTGTCACAGAGTTAGAGAAACATTCTTAGTTGCCTCCTTTTCCTTGACGTATTTATTACTCCACTTACTATGTAAATCCTGCAACCTCATATTTGTAACAAGCTTATAATTCTAATTTTTAATTCTCAAATCTCAATCTGGCTAAAGATCTGCTGGTGTAACTCTTCTGCAATGTGTGGAAACACATGCACATGTGTAGTTGTAGTATTCGAATCAAAGATTAAACAAGAGCCTAATTGTGATAAACAAAACCCACTTGAAGAAAATGTTTGACTTCATCTTTACGGTTGTATTGTAAAGATAAATAATAGGATTACAAACTTTCCGTCCAAGGTGTACGGAACTTTAATTAACAAGAACTTGATCCAGATTCCTACCTACAGTCAAGTTGTTGGCGTAAAATTTAAGCATCAATATTATAAGTTCACCACGAGCCCTGCAAAAAAATATACCAAAAGACCTTAATGCAAATATGGTATCTTTAAGTTTGAGATCTACTTCCACCTTATGCATTGCATTGTTATTAATTGCATTTTAATTGAATGATTTTTTCTCACCATTTTAATTGTCGAAAGTAAGGGAAGAAAATACTAGTGAAAATGGTGATTGGATAACCTTATCAAACACAACCAAGCGGAGAAGGGGCCACGTCGGATAGCGCAAGATACCGTCGATTCTCAACCTCTTCTTGGATCTTTTTCCCTCTCTTCTCCCATCAAAACTCTCTCTCATCCCATCTTCATTCCTCACTCTACAATTAAACCAACCATCCACACCACAAATGGCCTCTACTTCAGCCGTATCAATGGCGCTGCCGCTGCCCCGCGCCGCCCACAAGAGCCTCCCCTCCGCCGCCGACGCCTTCCTTAAGCCGCTGCCGCTGAGGCCATCCAAAGCAGTGTCGGTCTCGAAACCCGCCGCAAAATTCCAAGTGAAGGCGTCGTCGTTCAAGGAGAAGGCCGTGGCTGGATTGACTGCCGCCGCATTGACTGCATCCATGATCGTCCCTGACGTGGCAGAGGCTGCCAGTGACGTCTCCCCCTCCCTCAAGAACTTCTTGCTCAGCATCGGTGCCGGCGGTGTCGTTCTCACCGCCATCATCGGAGCTGTCGTTGGCGTCTCCAACTTCGACCCTGTCAAGCGGGGCTGAGCTCATCTCACCTGCCTTTCTTTCTGTATTTCAACCTCTGTATTTCATCTGTTTCTATCTCAGATGTATCAGTGTATTACCTTTTTCTTGATAGACTAATTGTTCCTGTTCAATGCAATATCAGTGTATTCCTCATAATTACTCATAATCAATCAAACACATAGCTCACTTAAAATGAACGCATGCTTCAAATGCCAAGTGTTTAAATGATCTATTCATCCTATAAAAATTATACTACATAAGAAGGTAATTAGAATTTCGATATGTTATCAAACAGAATCCTGCACTCTTCGGAATAGTTCAACTTCTCAGTTTTCATGACTGTGATCTTCAACTTCTGTTCGTCACCATAAGTCTCCTCTTTGATCTTGAGCTTAAAAATGAAGTCTGCGAAGAGACTCTTTCGAATAAGTTCCATAAATTTGATGTCATCTTCGACTTCATTCTTCAACACGTACAGTTCCTTAGCCGAGCAGCCCAATATCTCTTCCCCAGCTTCTTGGAAAGCAGTCACCCATGTTACACCAGTGTGGTCCTGGACCTGAACCTGGAGAAGGTATCTGTAATCACACTCTTCGAATTCTTGATTGCACCTGTCGCATAGCCAAGTCGAGTTCCCTGATCTCGTCACTTTCTTATTGCACTGCCGGTCACCGATTATCAAAGGGCAAGCTGTGTAACAGAACGAGTCTGTTTTGATGAAAGATACACTTGCCTTAACTGCAATCCAGTCTGGTTTGTCTGACCTTCCGAGCCCTTCGTCTTTTATCTGCTTCAAGCACTTGCGTGTCTCGTTCCTCAGTCCTCCTGGCATGGCTTCTTTGGATATAGAATGAGAAGCAGTGTCCTTTCCCCCTCGATCAAACCAGTTTCTTAATGTGTTTGCTTCTGGTGAATCGGGGTTTATGAATAGCTGTGTGGCAGATATGGTGCTGATGGATTTCCCACTAAACTCACTAACTTTTCCAGCTTTGACGGCTAATATTGGGAAAACTCCAGCTTCTAACATATCGTGCAGTTGCTGTCCTTCCCTATTGCAGAAATCTCCCCATAATGTCAATTCAATTGTTCGCCCAGATTGATCCTTCAAGTGCAAGTGCCTCCTTTGTGTTTCCATTCCATTCTTTCTCAATATGGGAACAGAAGGGTTCACAGTTACAACAACACCGATAATATCCAGTATAGAACTGTTTTCAGCGTGTTCAATTTCACCAATAGGCCTAAACGAGAACTGCTGCCTAGGTATGGAAGTATCCTCGTCCGGACATAGATCCACTGATGATGATGTCTCCAGAAATATCTCCCACTCATTCTTCAAATGGTTGAAATTCTTTTGTGCAGGTTTCAAGCTACCTTTAGATATCACATAGACTTTACCAACTTCAATGGTATCATAAAAACGGTCAACCACGGCATTGAAGCAGGTCACTCGGATCTCCCCTCCATCTGAATCAAGAAGATCAAAGGAGAACACTTTCCCATCTCCTTTTGCATTGTTGTAACGCCGGAGATCTCCTTTTGCAGTCACTCGTGCCTTGATAGCCCATCGACCTTGATAAGGATTCAAGGCATCTATAGGTATAATGCGTGCAGGGGCCTCATTCCTCATGATAGCTCCATGATTCTTATAATTTGGGGGTGGTTGATATGGAGGCTGAACGGTAGGACGGAAACTCTGCATGTTACCACCACCTTTATTTAGAGAGCTTGAAGTTTGACCACTGTTGCAGCTTGTTCGTGCTGAAGAGGGAACGCCAACAGCGCTATTGTTTATAGATGGTCGGGGTCCAGAAGATGCTGGCATTTGAGGCATTAAATCAATTTCGGACAACCCTTTTGGGTTACCAATTACTTCGCAATGTGGAATGATAGTTTCCATGTTTAGTACCACAATAATCCTGCATAATAATGCTTAGTTATGAGTTTCTGAACTTAAAACCATACAAATGCATTCCATGGTGTTGGTTTTCATCTTATGAACTACTTGACTATATAGTATCCAAAAACATTTGAAGCCAAGTTTGGTGTTATGCAAACTTGAACTGGACGGACAACCAACTCTACTCATACTTATGCTAAAAGTACCATACCGCAATAAATTAGCTTGAGGAAGATGAACTTTTCATCAGCATCATGATTTAGTTTTGTGAGAAGATTGCCAAACAACAATTTTTGAAAAACAAATAAAGAAACACAAATTCTAAATCACTGAACAAAAATGAATCAAAAATGAGCATTTAGCTTGCAAAAGTGTTAAGTTACAATTCTTTTCTGAAATGGTTTAGTATATTCATCTCATGTCTATTGTTTGAATTTTGGCAATTGAGATGTACAAAAGGCATAATATGTCAGTCTTGTGGCTGCAAATTCAATCTAATATGGTGGTAGTTTTAAGCTTTCATTCAAGACAGCAAAAATTTTTTTCCTTAATCACACACTACAATTATTGGAAGCCATTAAGCAACCTTCATCTCAAACATCCAAAATTAATGCGATCATCTCTATCAAATTCTGGATCAATCTATGTCACACTTTCGAAAGGCACAATATATCATATCCAGAAGTTCTACACAACCTCATCTCCGTTTCACAGTCATGTCCAACTAGCATCACAGGCAGCTATGACATTATTTGCTTTCAAAGTAAATTAACAGAGAGTTTTCACGTATAGTTACTTCTCCTTGTGCACGAAAAATTCAAAGTCAGAAACATAGGAATCAACCAGCGCAATCGAACTTCATAATTTTACCCCTTGAAATCATAAAGTATAGACTCAGATTTCTCAAAACTAACACAATTTTGAAGCCGCTAGCCTTGAGCTCAAAATATATCCCATTCCACACACATACAGGAAATGCAGAGCGCGCGAGAGCGAATTTTATTTTACAAGACGAGAGCGACCGCGCGTACAAACATATATGCAGAGGAGTTGAATCGGAATTTATTTTAGACAGAAACACGCTACCTAATAAAAGAATAGCAGGAGAGAAGAGCGAAGAAGTTACTTGCGGTTTTGGACGGTGCTGCAGATGTAATCGATGAGCTGGATTACGGATCCCTTGATGACTTGGCCGGTCTTGACTTGGTCGTTAAGCTGCGTGGCGAGCATAGCGTGCTGAGTAGCGACGGAGTCAGAGAGGAGAAGGCGGTAGCGCTCCTGCGAAGAGCCGATGAGTTTGATGTCCAACACCTGCACCAGCGGCTTCGCATTAACGTCTCCGCTGTTTATCGCCGCGATAGCGTTCGCCGTCAAATTCACCGGCATTGATCTCGATCTCTGGTGATGGAATTGGGGAATTCGTCAGAAAGCGAAATGAAACGAGGAGATAGAAAGGGGAAGTGGTGGAAGAATTTCGAAAGCGTTCGACGAGAATTGGAATGCAGAGTGGTGCATAAGATTTGATTATATATATGGGTAGTTTGGGTTGGGAGTTGGGAGGGTGGTATTTTGAGTAAATTCGGGGGATAAACCGACAAGACCCTATCTATCCACTTTTCATGTTAATTTCCGCTCTCCATTTAACACACTTTTTTTTATTGGGAAGAGCATGCTTGAGTTTTTTTTTTTTTGGCAACAACTTGAGTTATTCAAATAGAGTTTCTATAGTGATTTCGTAAATAAATAAGTGAGATTTGAGAGGTTGTGTCGGTAAGTAGTAAGAGTTTTTTACTTTTAGATATTTGTTATGTATTAAATTTATTAATTTAAATTAATAAATATATAATTAAATTTTATTTTATATTTTAATATGTTATTTAATTTAAATAATAATTTTGAAAAAATGAAAAAAATAAATTAAAAAACGAAAATTAAAATAAAAATTACAATAATTAAAAGATTGAAGAATGAATGAAATGTGTGAAAATGTGGTATTTATAGATGAATTTAGGGAAAAAAAACGAAAAAAAAAATGGGTGGGTCGCGGGAAACCGTGCCCCACAGCGGTGAAACCGGGACGGTTGTCCGCGCCCAGCGCCCGTCGCTCGGGACACAAACCCGGTTCCCGCAACCCAACCCCGCAGCGGGGTTTCTCCCTCGGGTTGCCCGCGCCCCACTGCCCGCCCTTGCCCAGGTTTCCCACACCCAATGGCGCTGCGGGTGCTCTAAGTTTGACACACTCCAAAAATAGCAAAAATTAACTTTTTAAAAATGTGTGGATTCTATCACTTTTATACCTTTTACACTACTTTATACACTCTCCTTAATAATCGTGATAGAAAAAATGTGTTAAACTTAGTGCGACGGAGGGAGTATTAAATTAAATATTATTTTATTAAAAATGATTTAATTTGATTAAAAAACTCTTATATATATGGTCAAATCAAGTTACTATTAGTAGAACGAAAACATAACCAAGTTACTATTAGTTTCAACAAATAGGAATTTTAGTGGACTTTTTATAAATTTACACAGTTGTCAAAAAAAGTAAATAAACATTGATGCCTTGAACATGACGGTTTTGGAATCGATTTCGGTTTGATGTGTGAGATTTAGGTGTGTCACTGTGTGAGTAGAGGCGGGTTTCACTCATATTTGGACAGAAACCGGTCAAAAGCTGATCAAACATAAAGTTTTGGTTTCGATTTTGATTTCAGATTCAGGTTCGTTTAGATATGATCATGATCGTTTATGATTTGACCTAGTCTATTTGCTACGATTGCAATTTTGGACTGACTCTATTATTTATTTTTCTTATTCTTACAATTATTAATGCTCTATATGATTTGGTTGTATAATCGGGCTTATATCGATCATCATTTAGTGAGTCCTTTTTTTTTTTCTTATTCTTACAATTACTAAAGCACATTTTTTTGATTCAATATGAAAATCATGTAAATGATGAAGGTTAGTCGTTGCAATTCAGGTCTGACACCAACGATTCTGATTTTAGGTCCATAAATAAAACTATTTTTACTAGATTCGGGTCAGATCCGAATTTGCTATATCAATTTCATATTAAAAATCATAACTATTTATCGGTTTTAACTTAGATAAAATCCTCATTCACATTTCTAGCAAAATCGAGATTGAATCCAATTTGGTAGGACCAAATCATCAAAATATACTAATTATAGTTTGAAAATCAAAGTTACATGTATTTTAAAAATTTATTATTTTGAAAAAAAAACTACAAATATCACATATTTTTAATGATGCTACTTAATTTTCATTTTTATCGTGTGAATATTATTAATATTATAAAGTTTTAAAACTATATCTGAAATGAAACTATATAAGCATGTAAAAACTAACATTATTTACTTATGTTTGGTAGGTTAGATATGATAGGATAAAATTAAATTATCTTACTAAATAACGTGTTTGGTACCAAATGTGATTAACACGTCGGCCCGCTATTAAACATTAGGCCCGTGTCAAAATTATTATTCCCCCCTATATTTCAATCCTAAGGAAATAGTGAGATTAAAATCATCCTTATGCACTATGACCATGTTCGGTTACCAGTATTATATAAAAATGAGATTCAATCTTGAACAAGCCAAGACTAAATTTATGTAAATAAAAGGTGTTTGATTGGACTGACAATCATTTATAATTGAGAACAAGTTTGGTTTGCAGTACTATATAATTTTATATTAATGCACATTTACAAACACAGAATTCTAAATTTTAGAATAAAATTGTTCAAAAATGATTCATTTAGAAAAAAACATTGAGCAATATAATAATTTATAATTTTAATATTTATAATTTAAGAAAAATTAATTAATTTTTATCAAGATTGCAAACATAATCAAGCCATAAATAATATTTTAATGTGAATAATTTGGACAGTAACCCATGAAACCACATATAATATTTCAATGTGAATAATTTAGACAAAGTAACCCATCAAGTCATAAATAATATTTTCCATGTGAGATCAATGTAAATATAGAAATTAAACTAATTTATACCAGATTAGTCACTGTTACATACGTAAATTAATCAAGACCCTCAAAAAACCAAGTTATGGCTAAAATAATTTAGTAAAAGAGGCATGTCCATTAATCAAAAAGTCAAGTTACTATGCCCAAATACCTCCATAATGCACTATCCAAGTGACCAAGTAATCATTACCTATTTATATTCATCAAAAACCAAAAATTATCTCAGTGACCAAGTCATCATATACCTATTTACATTCAACAAAAAATGAAGTCATAAACTTTGGGACAGTAGCAGCATAACATTACAATGTTTATGGCAATATTGTCTTGGCCAACATCATATTCACAAATGTGATTCTTTCACTTTCAAAGAAATTGAGGAATAAGTCCATAACACTTGCATTTATCGTAATTTTATAGGCAAAATGTAGTCGAGTTTCCTAAGAAAGAATACCTATTTTGCTCAAAGCTTCAAGAACAAGTTTTGTTTTGTCGACAACTTCAGTTTTGCTAGTTGATGAGTAATCACCTTGCATACCAAGTTTGTCGATGAACATACAGATTGATTCATTTTGCTTATTGAAAAATTCATCCATCAGATTAACAATAATTGACGTCTTTGAAGTTGTTTCAAGCCTACTATGATTTTTAGTGGATTTGATTTTTTTATCAGCATCCCTTTTGTGTATGTTGCTTGAGTCACATTCACCAGAAGAAGGGGTATCGAAAATCTCCTCATCAACATGTACATTCTCGTGAAAGAACTCGTGAACGTGTTCATCATAGGTGGAAGGAGGAAACTCATCGTGGATGTGTACATTATGGTTGGGTGGGAACTCGATCACATCAAAGTGAGGTATATATGGCTCCTAGTTTACAACTTTAGCAAGGTCTTTTGGACCTTGCACATTTTTTCCGGTTGCACGATCCTTTCCAAAAATTTCTTGAATAGAAACATATTTGGATGATCGTAGTCCGCCATGAGTTTGAAGTAATTTACATAATCTACTAAAACAACGACGATTCATACGAAGCATATTGATGCACACGACATTGCTTTCAATAAGGTTGTGCAAAAAACTTTTTTGATTAGACATTCTCTTTATTAAACTATACCTAATTTGCTTACGTCCACTTAATACAAATGCTTATTCCCCATAAACATAATAAGGGTATCCACAACCATGAACTCGTTTTTTCAATTTTATACATGTCACATCATCTTTTAAAAACTCATCTACTTTTTTCTTTTTCATCTTCTACAATCATAAACTAGTTTTTACTTTTTAAGGGACCCACTATAATACATACTCCATATATATCCATATAAATATATTAAACTAAATTATTTTACTATTATTTAAATATTTGGCTTATTCATAAAATAATTATATTTTAATTATTTAACAAAATTAAATATAATAAATTAAATGTATAATTATAAATATTAATATAAATTACATTAATAAAATTTCAATCAAATAACTTAAATTAAAAAATGCATTACTGAAATTAATACTACATTACTAAAATTAAATTACATTAATTAAACAATAGATTAAAATATACTATTTCAAACAAAAATAATACTTAATTCTAGACATAATTGACATTATTATATTGTGCCCAAAAATGTAGTTTTAAATTTTCCTGGAGTTCGTGATGCGCTTGCGTATTTGTTAAATTGTTGTGATTTTTAAGATAATTTTCAAATGCTTCTCAATTATTGGTACCCATTGGTATTGGTTGCTGATGAGTTGCTTCTTCTTCCGACCAATTGACCACTTCTTCACCCTCATCCTCAATGATCATGTTGTGCAAAATAATACAAGCAAGCATTATATTTCGAATGTCGTCCTTGAAATAAGATCAGGCGGGATTTTTAACTACTGCCCAACGAGATTGTAGCACTCTGAATGTTCGCTCGATGTCTTTTCGTGCAGCTTCTTGTCTTTGCGCAAAGTATTTTCTCATTGGATCAACTGGTGCTGGATAACTCTTGACGAATGAAACCCAAGTAGGATAGGTTCCATCTGTCAGATAATATCCTTGGTTATATGTTTGACCATTCACCGTGAATTGAACTGAGGGTGCATTCCCCTGAAGGAATTGATTAAATAATGGAGACCCATGAAGAACATTGATATCATTGCTTTCTCCGGCGACACCAAAGAAAGAATGCCATATCCACAAATCCGATGATACCATTGCTTCAAGAATTATTGTAGGAACTCCTTGATCGCCTCGTGTATGGTACCCTTTGAAAGCGACATGAAAATTTCTCAACTCCCAATGCATACAATCAAGGCTTCCTAACATTCCAGGAAAACCATGTCTTTCTTCGTGCATTTGTAGTAGTCGTTGAGTGTCTGCTTCATTTGGCTTCCTCAAATATTGAGCACCATAAATAGTAATCATACACTTGCAAAATTCATGTAGACATCCCAAAGCAGTAGTCTCACCCATCCGCATGTATTCATCGAGTGAATCACCGGGTGTAGCATATGCTAATTATCGGATAGCTGCAGTGCACTTTTGGAGTGGTGATAAACCATTCTTTCCAGTAGCATCTCGCCTCAATGTGAAATAGGGTGAGTAATTGCTCATTGCATCAACGATCTTGAGAAATAACTCTCTCCGCATTCGAAATCGACGACGAAATAGATCTCCATCGTAGACGGGATCGTCACAGAAGTAATCACGAACGAGACGATCATGGCCATTTTCACGCTCCCGATCCCTGTATTTTCTGGGACCACTTCTCCTTCGTGGTAGTTGAGCCGAACTCTCTTCTTCATCAAGCAGTTCGACCATCTCTCGTATAATCGGATTTGTGTTTGTATTTCGGATAAAATGTTTCCACATTTCATTAATTTTATGGTAATTAGGAATATCAGACATTTTTTGGTGTAGTGATTGAATGAGGAATTGAGTAGATGTGAAAGAGATTGTTGTGAGTGATAATGTTGAATCAGAAACTTGTATATATAGAAAATTTGAGTTATGATAGATGATGAGTAGAATGGTAGTTTCGCGTTGAAGGGTAGTTGTGGTAGATGATGATTTGAATTATAGTTGTTAGTTGAAGTTAGTAGGTGTGGTAGGTGATTATTTGAACGGTAGTTGTGGCAGGTGATGAATTGAATGATAGTTATTAGCTAAGTGAAACTACAAATACATTATATTTCAAATTAAAATTGATAATTAAACAAACTACAAATACATTATATTTCAAATTAAAATTACATAATAATTGAAACTACAAATACATTATATTTCAAATTGATAATTAAACAAACTCAACTAAAAATACAAGACAAATAGCATACGTCTACATAATTACTAATTAGGACCACCCATATTTAGGCTTGATTTCAGCTACGATCATGTTATGAGTGATTAGTTCTGCCTCCGACATGCCACTAGTATCCTGAGTGCAAAATTGAATATGTTGCATCTTGAGTTGTTCCTCTTGAATGCTTAGTGATCTATCGATTGTCTCTTGCAACTGCTTCCACTTCTCGTTGGTTGCCGGAGATGTCATTTTAGCCTTTTGTTTAGCTAGTCGTTTAGCTCTCTGTTGTCCCATCGGTCTCTCACGAGGTTGGGTATCAGCAGAAGATGGACTATCTGTTTCAGAATTCTTGGATTTTTTTCTTGGATTCTTTGGCATTTGTTGAGGAGCCAATTTTTCACAAGTTTGGATGATCTTCCATACGTGCAAGTACTTGAAATCCTTGCGCTTTGGATCATCATTTCTCCATGCTTTCTTTGCCGCCTCCAGTACATCATCATCACCTTGGCCGCTCGCTCGATTGCTCGAGAAATTATTATAGATACCTGCTCACTTGTTAATATCTGGATTAATTCTATAGTAATGATTTTTTACCTGCGAGTGACTTCGATGAGCAGAGCCTTCTTCCCGATTATCATTGTAGTACGTAGCAATATTCTCCCAAAAATCTTTTCTCTTTTGTTGATTTCCAATAATAGAGTCGGTGCTCGTATTGTACCAAGATTTTACCAGAAGAATGTCATCGTCGTGCGTCCAAGCAACTTTTGTCTCTTTTGACGATGCAGTGGATTTAGCAACTTTCTCGACAGCAACATCATCATCATCAACAATTGGAATTTGTGAACAATGCGGAGGAAAATCTGCATTTGAGCGATTGTTGAATGACATTTGTTGAGTAAAATTAGAACCACCCGAATTGTTGAATGGCACTTGTTGAGCAAAATTGAAACGACCGGGATTGTTGAATGACAATTGTTGAGAAAAATTAGAACTGTCGGGTGTGTTAAATGACACTTGTTGAGCAAAATTAGAACCACCAGGAGAGTTAAATGACACTTGTTGAGCAAAATTGGAACCACCAGAAGTGTTAAATGGCACTTGTTGAGCATAATTGTATCCGCCAGGAGAGTTGAATGGTACTCTTTAAGAAAAATGTATCTACCAGGAGAGGCGAATACAAATTGTTGAGAAAAATTAGAGCCACGGGGAGAGTTGAATGCCAATTGTTGAGTCATCGTCTCCAACATTTGAGGTGTGATTGAAATGTGTTGTTCAGGGTGAGACATTTGATGGGGTTGAGAAAATGGATAAGAACATTGAAAATTTTGGGTTTCAGAAGCACTAGAGTCGGAAGCTTGAGAGCTTGAATCAGCCATTTTAATTATCAAAATAAAAAGAGGAAGAATGATAGATAGAAATGTGAGATGTGTAGAAATGAAGAATTAAAAGAGTATATATAGAAATTTTATAAAATATAACCGTTTGAAAATCTGACGGCTATAATTTAATTGTATGCATTGTTTTTGATATTTTAATATATATATATATATATATGTACAAAAAATATATAAAACAAATAATATGAATTAAATGAGAAAAGTGACCGTTGTGTTGTGGTTGTGGGGGCCACATGTAAAATAAAATTTCAATCAAATTACTTAAATTAAAAATATATTATTGAAATTTTAATACTTACATTATTAAAATTAAAATATATTAATTAAATTGTACATAAATTATTAAAGAAATAATAGAAGAAAGAGTAAGTGAAAAGTAGAAAGAAAAAGGGAAAAGGACAATGGTTGTAAAAAGTAGTTGCTTTTCAAAATGGGTAATATGCGTGTGGTTCACAAACCAATTATGGAGCAAGTGCAATTCACGCACTATATCTAACGCGCATAAACAAAAAAAAATAGTTTTCAGTTTGAAACTCAGTTTCTGGTTTTATTTATCTACAATGGTAGTTTTTATTTTTAAAAACTGAGAAACTGCACCGTTGTGGCCACCCTAAGTAAGCATTATCATAAAAAAGAACTATTTTTGCCACATTAAATAGTTCAAAAACATGACTACAAGAATTTTCTTGTATGGCTCCATATGTGAATGTGTCAATTTTTGAAGATCTACACACATTAGTTGAATAATATGAAGTTAAAATTAATTGCAAACAAACAATAATTAACAAAGTAAAAGCAGTAAAGATTACAACTTAAATTAAAAATACACTCTTCAAAAATAAAGGAATATCAACTACAAAATTTGATAGAAGAAATAAAAATTGGAAAATAGGAAGCAAAAAATATCGAAATAGGTTGCTTAAATAATAAAATACTAACTAAATAGCATTCAATAATTTCATTATTGTGAAAGTTAAGCCTAATTACTTCAACTTTCATACATATATAACTTAGAACTCTAGCACAAAATTGCCAAACCCTAATTTATTTCAGGTTGCAATAATCGATTAATCAGCGAGTGAAACAACGACAATAATAAAGAGCTCTTCTTGCTGAAATGTGAGTTGTTGAATTAAGTCTTAGAAATTTTGATTAGATGTGTAGAAGAATTTAAATTACCAGTGTTGGAGTTCTTCTTCAGACTGATTTTCTCCCTCTTCGTACTGTGAAACTCAAATACATTAACTCTTCAGTTCTTAAAGTGGGGGTGATGGCATGAAGAGAATTAGTAAAAAGAATGAAGGACAAAATGGGGTTAATATTTATTCTTCTCATGAGATAAATTATGTCGCTAGGGTTGAGATGAGATAGGAAATTGTGGGATTATGTATGTTAGATATTATATGAAATTAAATTATATGTCATTTTAGTCCAACCAAACATAAGTTTAATTTTATATGGGATTGAGTTGGGCCAACCAAACAGGGCCTATATTAATTTAATTTTATCATGTTATATTTTATCTTGCCTACTAAATATGTCATTATAGTATACCTATTTAATTTTATTACAAACAACTAGTGTATGCGTATATTAAAAAAATTGAAATTCGATTTGAAATTGAAATCAAAATCAAATTGAAAAAAAAATATAATTACCTTTTGAAACATTATCCAATATAAGTGGAGATTTCGATTATAATTTTGACTATATATTTTAACTGAAAACTACAAGTTTGATTAGTAACGTTCCAACGCTCGTGGTAGGCATATTTTAACGCGTCCATAATTGATTTGACAATGTCACGTCATTGTCACATTAGTATGCGAGTCACTATATTTTTATTTTTTTTGTTAATTTTATTTTTATTAATTTCGTATTGAATAATATTAAACTATATATTAATCAATAAACCATAGTTGGAAAGTGATAATTAATAAAAAAAATTATTTAAAATTTAATATTTATCTACATGGCATGACACATCATCCGTGGGCGCATTAGGGCATCCACTATTCCTCTACCTTAGAGCATCCACTATGGGTGTGTATTTTGGAAAAGTTGATGACTTGGAAGAGGTAGTGCCATAATGGATTGATGTTTTGAGGTAGCACAAAAGTGAAGGCGTAGCAAAAATGCTACCTAGGTAGTAAAATGAATTTGGGTCCCACCAACTTTATTTGCTTCAAATTAGTGCCAAACTTTGGTATTTTTTTCTTTTTATTTTCAATTAGTATTATGATTGTGGAGCCATCAAATAGTTAAATTTAAGATAGCACCATAGTGGAAAGAAATTGAGACAGTTAAAAAAGTTGAAAGTTGATTATTTGTAGCACATTTGGCACACACTATGGATAACACCATTATGAATGCTATTAAAGTGGTGCCAAATCATCGTCACGTCAACGTCTACCTTCCTTTTAAACTACCTCAACATTGGGTACTACTTTATGAATAGTACCCACTTTTATAAGTAGTACTTACAAAATATCATATTCCTAAAAATCATAAGAAAAATACCCAATTTTAGAGTAAAATTTATAAATTGTTCTTTGTCAAAATTTGTTTTATCTACTATTTATTAAAGTCAATGTAATGATTAAGTAATAATTATATTTCATTTATAATTTATTATTAATTAATTATTTTTTATTGGTTTTACAATTTTTAAATAATTAAAAATTAATAATATTCCAGAGCATAATAAATAAGCTATATTAGGAAGTAATTATTAATATACACGAACATATACGTGAGCCTAATTAAAAAAATAATTATTAATAATATTTAGTAAAGTGAAACCTATAATTAAGAAGATTATGTGAGCATTTAATAAGCTCATACACTCAATTTATAATTAAGAAATAATTATGTTTTATTTATACTCTATGTTAAATAATAATCTTTTTAATTTTTAATTTGTTTAACAAGTCATCGTTTTACTTCTCTTAAAAGATTTTTAATTTGTAATTTTTTTAACAAATCATGTTGCCGTTTTATGGATTTTTAATATTATTATTTTAATTGTTTTTAACTAGTTTAATTGTTGAATAATAACATTTTAATATTATATACATGAATATATTAATTTTTAAACAAATTAAATAAACCATTTCTCAACAAACAAAAAAAAAAAAAAAAATCAAAACTCCAACTATCAAATTTTATTTTATTAATTCTCTTCCCTTAAACCAACACTGCAATTTGCAAAACCCTCATTCAAACACACTTGACACAAAAATACGTTTCATCCTTTCAACTTACACAAGCATCATCTTACAATACATCTCCTTACAATTAAATCATTTTATACGAATTTTCTTTCATAAAACCAATAGTGCAGTTCAATTAGAAGCTATAACTTCACTGACTGAGTTTTTTTTACTAAATGTAATAAATGTTCTCCAATAAATAAATTTAAAGTCTTTTTTTTTTTTACTTATAAACTATCACTTTTCTATATTCTTTTATCTATTGATGAATTGAATAAAATTGATTTTTCTTTTAATGTTATCACCATAAATGAAAAGCCTTTACATTGATGATTGCATTAATTTTTGAATATCTTACTATGTTGATTACTGTCACAAATAACTGCAACATTAAAAAAGTAATTACAATCACAACTGAAAATGATAAACAATTATCATATCATAAAACTCCAAATATAACATCTAAGCAACATATCAACTTAGAATCAAAACATTACAGTCTTCCACTTCACTTGGCACCCATCTTACTGACTTGACTGTTTAATACAGAAGCTTGTAACCTCAAGCCTAAACCACAACAGTCAAATTATACAAAAACTAATTTAATTAAGTTAGGCCCGTTGGGTTTAATCTCGGCCCATA